>CM023201.3:8373762-8423063 GCA_004115045.4 Sinella curviseta | reverse complement strand
TCTGAACTTGTTCATATATCGACTAATAGAATTTTGCTGACTGCATTTCTCTAGCAAAACCATCAAGCTTGCAAGAAGTACTCCGGATACCATAATAAGAACCACAGGTAGAAATTTTTCCAAGTTAATTTGATCGTTTCGTACAACCATTGCTTGTTTACTAGACCCATCAACTAGTATGTTACGTGAACATGCGTATACATGAAGATCCCATGTGTCCCATTGATTCCGAAGACCACTTTCAAGAAATTTCGAAATCGTCTTGATGAGCCAATGTTGGTTGATGGTATATGTTTTTACAACCGTTAAACTGTTGGAAAAAACTTCCGGTATTTCAAAGCAATGAACATAGGCGCTTTGACCAACTTCTTTTCTCAGTCGTGGCTCTTCCATCTGGGCAAATGCTCGACTTCCGAACAAAAGCATATAATTTCCTCCTTCGTAGTTGCTAACAGATGATGTTTGGTTAAAATATTCAAAGGAGGTGTTCAGCAGATTCAAAATTCCCTTACGTTTGAAAATATCATAAAACTGTTCTTCTGCAGGACCGATTGTAGTAAGAAATCTCCAGGTCACTCTAATTTTATATTGAGCTTCAAGAGCATCCTTGAGTGTATCAAACACTTTCGGTACATCAGGAACTGAAATTATGCTGGTTATCTCGTTTCCATAGAAATTGCACATGAATAGCCCCAAAATGTCTGCAAGCAAAATGAGTAGACACCTGCGTTTACCAAGGTATGACAACGAGCCAATGAAAACTCCAAACAAATCTAATATCACTGTAAAAATTCTTCTGTTTGAACTGCACGCCGTCACATGCGAAATTATTAGAATTGTCCCAAAAATTGGGATCCATATCGGTGTTGAGAATGGTTCAAGCCAAACAAGATAGTTCATGTTCATTGAGTTCCCAGTGGCATTTCTAACAGAGCACGACTTTGCAACCATTATATACTCTTCGAAGTAATATATCCCGTGTGTAAAGCTTTTATTTCCATCATTTAGTTCTTCGCCAATTACGAATTGTCCTGAAAGCGAAAAATCCACCGACAAATGTTTAGAATGATACACGCCTGAGAAATTGTGGATATCCATAATGTATATTGTCGTCATGAATTCTGCACCGCCGAAGCAATTTATACTAGGAGTTATATGGTTATCGGAACACCTCTTTTTATGCCTATCGCTTTTAAGCAGGACAAATCTCCTATCTAAACGCTCGTGGGTTTCTAATTTTCGCCGGTTCGCAAAAAGAAATTAGTCCTTGTGTACCTCAGACGGGCTGAGCAGCAGGCGACTGAGTATATTAGTCTCAAGTAAACCAGTCGCGCTTTCACAGTAGCCGTTGCATTCAACCAAAAATTCTCCACGTGACGACGCATTGTCCCCGGGAAACAAAATTATCTTGTACAACGATGTACTCAACTCCATACATGGATCAAGACACTTGGAGATCGACTATGGATACGCGACAATTGGATCCAGATATTATGCTATATTATTATACTTACAATTAATAGACGTAAAATTATTTATAAAATTTTGTTATTGGTAAATTTTCTCATATTTTCGCTTATTACCCCTGATGAGGATCTGAGAACAGATCGAAACGTTGGGCTACTTTAGAATAAAAGCTGAAAATACACTCGTAGATTTCCTAAACATTTAATACTTAAAATGTCACCCGAGTGGAAAACAATTATCCAAAAGCACCAACAGTCTGGAACTGTTAAACTTTTACGATATGTGAGAAAGACCTAAACAAAATGGCTTCATTCATCAGCACTTTCACATTCCTAAAAAGATATCGAGATCACCACATCATCCCAAAAGGACTACAAATCAACAGAAAGAGATAGGTCGCCGGGACTCACATCAACAAAGCCCTGGCTAATGCTGACAAAATCATATTGCAGGCTCGTTTTAAGGGCATAAGAGCTTCCATACAATTAATCAGCAACAAAGTCAATTCTCTGAAAGACGACCTCCGAAACAATATGACTGAGCCAGATTTTCAATCAGTACAAAAAGAAATGAACAATATTTTGCACTTGTTTGAAAACAAAAAGAATCTTAAGCTCAACAGCAAATACAACAAAATTTCGCACAACCAGATCCAAACAACAGCACCTATTTCCGACACAAGTGACAACATAATCAACATAGCAAAATATCCATTGACTCATGATGAAAGAGAAGCTTTGGGAACTGGACTCACGTTTTGCTACGGTCAAAAAAGAATATAAAATATTCTGTAAAGTGTACGAATTGTTCTTGACCGTGCGAGTAATTAGATTACCCACCGCCCCCCTTTATTGACTTTGATTATATATTTGAAAACGTGATTGACTGAAGTGATTGAAGAATAAAGAGACATTTACTGTTCGACTATACTGATCGAATTCAGAACAATCATGCTTCATTTTCGTTCGTTACCATCCGTGACTAACTGCTATTAAAAAGGTCCTCAGACCGTGTGCATTTTCGGCGAGAGAAAACTACGTCCCGTGGTTCCACCTAGAACGTGTCAACCGACCGGGGTCAGGAGGAGAACTCATCCCAGAGAACTAGTAGGACAAGGGCAGACTTGAGGACAACGTCTATCAAGTTTCCAGTGTCGTCCCTTGAGGTATCCGTCCTGCTTTGTGAGTGAATCCGGCTCCTCCTCCCACCTCCACAAAGGAAGGAAGGCGCGGGGACTCCGAGTCTCCACCTCGTGCTGTTGTGACCACCTTTCCCGATTTGTTCGTGTGCGTGCTTTTAAGGTCCCTATTCGCGAAAGAACCTGCTTCTCTGACTGTTGCGTAAGTAAGCGTTATTATCTTTAATTAATTAAAAGCATGCAGACGTGAAATTCCATCTGTTGCGTAACGAGGGCAAGGACAAAGTGAGGTGGGCGTCGTATGTATCACCCCATTTTACCCCAGTAATTGGTTGGAGCTATTGGAATGGCATCTAGGCCCAGAAATTTTTATGGCGAGCAGTTTGCCGTAGACGAAATATTGTCAACATAGCTTCAAACATGACCGATTGTAAATTTTATCTAAGAAATTAAATTTAGAAATTAAGAGTGAAAAATTGAAGTTGGACGTTCTTAGGTAAATATGAGGGACATCCGAATTTAATATGTACGCAGATAATATCGAAGACTCCTCTTGAAACGATGTTGGAATTATTCTTCGTAGAATTGAAATAACCAGTTAGGTATACAAAACGAATCAACAAATAGTTTTCCTGTATTTTAATTAAATAATTTTGGATTTAACGAATTACCATTCTTCCATTGTCAGAAAAAGTTATGTCATGCCTCAACTCCTCCAATGTGAGACTACAATCTCTAGTCATTTATCATAAGACATGTACTACTATTGCAGTTATGGTTTTATATTTGCCACTCACATCATACTGCAATAATAATTATGTTTGAACGATCTGGGCAATATAATATATTATTATGTATACGTGCATAGACTTTTCTTTTGCTGTATAATGCGTTTTATGTCCTCGAAGACGTTGTAGCCCTCTAACATGCCATCCCAAATGTCACCACAATCAACATTAATTACAAATATGGCATACCTAAGCAGCATGACGACATCAACAATACATCAAGAAGTGGTGGAGCATCAATATCTAATCAAAGCTTCATCATAGCATAAATGAGAAACTAAAAGTCCATCAATGAAGTTGCAGCTTAATTGGGAATGGACGGATGATAGTTTAAGTAGTTCTGTCATTCCAACTCACAGAAGGGCAAGAAGGGAGTGCATCCACCCTGCTTGAAAAATTAATTAGCTCGGACGGGTACAATAAATCTTTGGCGTTTTGTAGCCATCAAAGTGTTGGTGACCAATGCGCCAGTCGTTATATTTCCACTGTTATATTCATTAACAATATAACGGTGTGGCTCCGTATCATTTAAATAAAATAACTTTCTCGTCAGAGCAGCAACATACTAGAGCAAAATTAAATCAGTAATTTTTGTCGGCTATAAATGTGTACATATTTAAATGAAATCACGTTTGGTGACATCATATTGTGGTTTTCCCTGTAATTTGCTTCGGAAAACTGTAATCCTGCTCAAGTGCAATAATTATACTTGGTAATTAAATACCTACAGTAGAATACGACCTCGATGATTTATATTTTAAACTCAGCATATCTGAATAATTTATAATATTTTAGGACATCACGTCAATTCAAAAAGCTTAGCTATACTCTCCCCACAAAATCTAGTTGGTCGATATTAATTCAACATTCTCCTTCAGCTATATTTTTACTGATAAATATGAACGCCAACACCTGAGTACTCACGTCCTATGACGCAACATCCTGACTAAGGTAAAATCGGTGTCTCACTGGCTATAGGAGAAATGTTTAGTTGCTGAAAAGAAGTAATTTATCTTTGTATTTTCTTTGCGGTTTCATCTCATTAGTTACTCAATGGAATATATTATGCATATTTACTTACTATTAGCGACCTCATTCTAGAATTAGACGTGATTATAAAATTAACACTTAATATTGTAACACGTCCCAAATTAATCTCCATTTTCCTTTAAAAATTAAGATTGCAAAATCAAATTGACAATTAAGGTTGCGTGCATTTTGCATGACCTTCAACATTCATGCTGACAAAACACATGCATTTATTAACGCAAACAGACAATCGAGCACGAGTATAGTACGTCGGAGGAAACAACAGTTAAATAGAAAGTTATACATTGATTGGCATTCTGCAGATTTCTTCACTGATTTAGATTCTTAGTTACATTCATAATCTTTGCTCTACAATTTTCTAAAGTAAATTCCATCATTAATATCAACTTGTGACGATGCAATTGTCACGAATAGTTTCTGGAGACTCAAAGAATTCGACGTGTAACAATAAGGTCATGTATATAGAAGAATAACAGTAAACTCAACCAATAAGTGGTTGTCGTTCATACTATTTTCAACGCCATGTCAATTTTAATTTTAGCGCTTGGTAAAAACCTACTAGCAAGTAGAATCAGAAAGGAAAGTAGTTGCGTGTACAGGTTTATTGGTTTATTAATAAATCTCAGTCCTCGTAGATCACGTTGCCATTAATGTATTGTTGTGCGTTTACTCATAACTGAGTAGCGTCAACTTTATCAAAAAGTATATTACTTCAGGTGTTTAGTATTATAGATGCACAATTCCTATTCCGCTTAAATCAACTACGTAGACCCCCTAACCCAGTCTACTACTTGTCAAATTAATCCCTTTAGTACCTCCAAGTTTATAAAATATAACGTCGAACATTGCAAAAGCAAAGTGTTTCAGAAAAGCATTAACGAATTGTCATGAGTCACCTGTACCCCTAATTATATATCCGTTATCAATACAATTCGCAATAAACTAAATGTCTATTTTCATAGCGGTGCTATTTCTGTGGAATTAGTAAATAAAACTAGTAATAAATGACTTCGTGTATGGAGACAAATTGAGTGTGGAAAATGACCTTCCAAAATAATAATGTTCAAGCCATCACATTTATTATAGATGGCGTCTAAGGCACGAGAAATCAGATCCCTACTGGATCAGACCAGTTTCATTTCTATTTAATTACCTGCTGCCTCTGGGTATTTACCCGAGTGAACTCTTGTCTTTTGAAGAAATGCCAAAGTAATATGAATCTGGTTGTATTATGCTTTAGCCCCACATTTGATTTTAGATTTCCGTATAAAGTAGAAGTGGTATTTGTCATTCATCAAATAGTTGGAGTACTTAACATTGTTTTGCAATCAATTGTAAATATATGTCCACAAATGGAGTTATTAATTTGAGTTAGTAAAATACTTTAAAAAAGAAATACGAAAAACAGTAAAGAAAGTGCGAAGGAATATGACGTCGCTACTTTGTTTCATCGCCTTGAGATTGTATACATTCAAATGGATGTGAGTTTTCATACATTCTCAAGAAGAATGTTTTCGAATGTTACTAATGCAATATTCATTATATTTCCTGCTGCAGACGCTTGTTATGTAATCAGCATATGCCTTAGAACAACTGGACTTCTTAAAAAGTTTTCTGATTAAATCCTTTACGCTGACAAAGCCCCAAAACATCTAAGATAAGATATTTGAAGTTCTGTTCATGAAAATGCGGTACTTTAAAAAAGTTCTTGATATCCTAAACCTTTTTGTCTACATAGTTATCCAATTTTACATCTTTTTCCACTTCAGCGACTTTCCGCTTCATGGTTATAATTAAATACTTCGCGGTGTACTTAGTCCGTGCACTGTTTGCAAAGTTTGTAGTTACAAATTTTTTCATCAAACTTAATTTTGCACAAAATTTACTCCCATAGAGTTTGTTGTCAGGACAACTTACTTCGATAGGTTATTAATAAATTAGTACACAGTTTGAGGAAGAAGTGACGGAATCGATTAAATGGATCTTATTTATTATTTAAATTACAACGGATTTCAGTATCTTGCATTGCAATCAGTTATGCCAGAATTAGCTACCGTTATTTCAAGGCCGATATAGTGTCAGGTTTTTAAGTATCTGTGGTCTCACGTCAACCAATCCTATAATAGTTTACTTTACAATTAACGTCCTTGGTTATCTCCAAAACTATGGAATATTTTTATTTACTGGAATATACAAACTATGAAAGAGGTACAGATATATATCTGTACAGTAAATATTAAAGTAGGATTGCACGAATGGACGTATTAAACGCATATCGTCTCTTTACACTTTGCATGCTTCTTATCGAAAATTTCCAAATAACTCTTTATCGTAGGAAAGAATCTAAATGAATTTAACGTTGGATTATAACCGCCAACCGGCAGAGTATATGCAGCCGGAATTGTATATAAGTGAGTGTATAATCAATTCCATGAACCTGATCTACCGTTGAACTTTATTCAAGTAATTGCCAATTTTTACAATATAATAATAATAACGTTGTATTTTCCGTTCGATACTTCAAGCCACAAATTACAATTAGTCATATTTATTATAATTTTGGATTCAATTTGAAGATATATTTTCCATCTGCAGCTGCTGATATTAAGCATAATCACGATCGGTTAACGCAATTCGGTACAACATTGGAAATTAAAGACCATACTAAGTCGGAAGGAATAAATTTTAAATATGCGATTTAATACAACTATTGGCATAAGCACAATTTTTCAGTAGCTTGGATCTTATTACCCGTTAAATAAACTTTACGTCGCACATCAGAAGTTGGTCGTCATTATCAAGCATAATAATAATTTTTGAGTTTACTTTCCATTTTTCCTCAAGAAGAGGCAAATTAGACAATTAGACCAGGCATTTGCAGGTTATCTTCAGAGTATTAATCATTCAGATATTCATTACATTGGTTCATCAGTAGGTGATTCAATAAGTTATTCTACAAAATGTTTGATTTAATAATATAGTTACTGGTTATGTAGCTAGCTTGTTTGTGACGTTTTCAAATATTGGATCGAATAATTCTGAACGTTTGTTTGCTTGTGAGGTTGCAAACGTGACTCATTCATCACTCATCTTTTGTTTAGCAATAATAAAAATTTTCCAGCAAACGGCAAACAAAGTGTATGCTCAAGCAACCAATAAATATCTTCTTTTCGTTCACTTTGATTCGAAGGTTAATTGTGTGTACCTGTTAAATGATTGCATTGTAATGCAAATATTAAAACATAATTACGAAATGTAGGCACGCCGGTTTATTCTTCGTTAAATTCATTCGCAACGTCAACTCAACCGTGTACCAAATGGGTGACCTTCGATCTGTAGAAACTGTCACGGGCATGCAGTTACTCAGGTCGGTCGTAGATGCCTTACATTGAATTATGGGTAGGTAAACTGAAGATATTATATCTTATTCAGTGTCGAATGTACTTTGTAGTGGAAATTGAATCGTATGCACAACGTAAGTTGCTGTTTTCCTTTTCCAATTGTTCTGTTGTAATCAGTATTGTTTCTTAACATCCGCTACTCCAATCATCTCTAATTTCCATATTCCATTCTTCTACCTGTTGCATAATAAAACCTTTCCTACGGCTTTGTCGAAGCGTCGTTTGAGTCCTACACAATGGACAATGAGTACAAAGAACATTACCACTTTTGAAAATAACTTCTGATTTTAAAGTCATTTTGAGTAATGGCTTCAGTTGGACTGACGAACTAACAACTAGGATTACGTTGCTGAATATAAATAACTAACATGTTCTCTTAAACAAGGATTCTGAGACTCGGAGGATACAAGGGAGGGGATATATATGTGCAAGGATAATATCCAGTGACACTAATGAAACAAATGACGAGTGTGTATCCCTAATTTATTATCATTAGAAACCTTCCCAATTGTTACTTACTTTCCTCTTCGTTCTTGACACCTCTTCGTTAGTCTTAAACTGAAACTTTCTACAATCCGAATCAAACAAATCATGCATATGATGTTACATTATATTTCCTGAAATTCGATCACGTATTTACTTTCATAGAACTAATTTTTCATTTTCACCTGTATCTTTTTTAACGGCTAAATATTATTGTGCGAACTCCAACGACGATTGTCAAGACCCCCAATGGGAAAAATTATTTAGTTACGACCAGGTGGTTTCAGGACATCTTATTTTCTTGATGAAACTCTCATCTTTTGAAGCAGGGTTACGCTCAAAAATCGGTTAGGTTTATGTGAATGGCAATGTCACTAGATACTTCGAATGGTCATGATGTAGATAACATGTGGACAAGTTATTCCGTTGAAAAATAGCGTACCATTGCAGTTACTCTGGTGCTTGTCAACATTCTTCTGGCACATCTTGAATATTCCCGGTGCGGAGTTTATTAACTACCGGAAGCATGTAATGCTTGAAAGGTAGTTAATGCGACTAAGTTGTTTGGATTACATGACACCAAATCCGACGCCGGGAAATCCTCGGACAGGAAATCCTCGACAGGAAATACTACGTCATAGAATCCTCGGACAGGTAATCCTCCAGTACGACATGAAATCCTAACAAAAATTCATTGACCTAAATGCGAATTTCGAACTGAGCAAAGAAGCGATGAGTTTGAACAATTGACAGCTGCGTTTAGCTAGTAAAAGCATGACTACAACAAACTGAAGTTCATTGCTGACACGTGTAGGTAGAACAAAATGCGCAATGGTTACAATGATGTAGGAGAAAAGATCAAATGAGTAATTGAGCCTGCATATACAATGAGCCGCTTTGAGCAATGTAAAAACTAAACTTCAGAATGTTGTCGCTTTTTGCATAAAGTAATCATTGCTATGTATAAGTATGGGAAACACTGGAAACGTTCCGTTCCACAACAATCATAATGTTAATAAAAGTTCCGCATCAATTACAATAATTAAATTACTTGTAATTAAATTGGCAATTAAATTACAGCGAAAATGAAAGGAATTGTAATTAATTAAAACGAAAATCGCCGTCAGTAATTGTAATTGTATTTGTAATTGACCAAAAAATTATTTAATGTAATTTAATTACTAATTTAATTGAAGCCGAATTCTTTCAATTTAAGTGAAATATCGGCCGTATTTTCACTACAGTCGTAGAAATCTTCACGTAAAATCGTCGAAAAGTGTAATAATTTACATAACCATCGCATTAAATAGCATTTTGTTCATGAAAAATGTCAGATTTAGCCATATATTTCCATCTTAAATGTTTCGTTTGAAATTTTTTCTATATATACGTACACAGAGCCAATGTTGAATTTTGAGAAATATTTCCAAACGAACTTGAATCAGCATTATAATAAAACCAGTTCCAATAATATGTGAAATATAACTACCAATGCTATTGCTCATTTAAAGTCCATTGGTATATTCTTAGTTGTTTTTAGAAAAACCAATTTACTTGCTTTTTCGATTTGAACTTGTCTAACGTAATATTGATTTTTAGAAGCTAAATATCGACTGCGGAGTATGAAAAAATTGTATGATGGGAATAAAAATAGCAATTCTCGACAGACAAGTTAGATATATCACACCGTTGAACGAACATGTTTTTACCCACCGGATTGGAAAAGAAGCCACTGATTTATATGCATGCTATAGAATATCACGATTTTGAATACTTAACTTCAGGTTTGATATTATTAAGAGAAGGTTCAGAGCAGCGTGGAACTGCTTTTCGTTGAAATATTGATTGTTTTTATCGTCATTTCGGTGTTACTTTGAATTCAACTCGTTACGCAGTAGCTTTAACAAGTAAACACTCAAGTAATTCATTAAGAATTGTCGAAAATCTTAGTAATACAGAAAAGAAAAACAACATTTAGGTTTTCGTATCTAATAATTGTTTCACAAAATAATGTCGCCAAATTGTAGTTTCGAGACGTGAATCATCTACTAAAACTGCTATCATTAAAAATCAGATAACTTGGAGGCTCCTGTTACATTCCAATTCTAAATAGTGATAAGAACGTAACCATTGTGTTGTACGATTAAAGATCTTGGCTTCTTGGTGGTTCAAATTATTTTTGTAGATTTTGCTGCTGACACAACAAGCGGATCTAATTCACAATGAATTGGTGCATGTCTTGGTTACAGCGTACTCTCGCTTTGCTTACACTAGCCTTATCAGGAGCTGTACTAAAACAACTTGAATGCAACACTCAGCCGTTTCAGCAATTTTCTAATAACCTACGGTCAATATCTGCAAGTAATTTTGGAAGTTTCGAATTGTATCTGCACTCATTTACCAGAAACTGTCAGTTAGTGTTTTGCAATCATACTACCCAAGTGAATATATGTTTGGATGGTAAACATTCCTCCTCATCTCGTATAATTTTATCGCCCCTACATTCAAATTTTGAAAATGGTTCGGTTTTCGATACCTTTTTTCATCACTCCATGTATATTCACACGGTATTCATGTTTGTTACGACACAGGGCAAAATTGTAAATGAGACTGATACATTTTCTGCAAAACACGCTAATGTACCCGCACTCAAGCTTATTATAATACTCCCTGAACATCAAAGTGCTCACATTCTGTACCGCATTGTTTGCAGTCGGTATTTCAAAAGTGACAATGCATTATTTGATCCGCGCATTCAAAGGCTCTACTTACTAAATCCTGCCCGAGCAAATAAAAAGCTATTTTGGTCGGCGAACAGAAGGATTGTGGACGTACGAGCTAGCATAAAGGACAGATTTATCCAGCTAAAATCTAAGAAACACGCTGCATTATGTTCGGAAAGTAATCTGAAGCCTGCAATCAACTGCTTTGGCGATATTCAATTAATGACAGCGCTTTACGTCACAGACATTCACAATTTCTCCGCACGATATCACGAATACTTCACAATGGATTACCACGCTACCACATTAGCTGGGCAGTTCTTTGCAACCATGATTAGTCGTACAACGTACCAGGGTAAGGAGCATATTCGAACGGGAATGCACTACGTTGGCCCCAGCATCAGAGTTCTAACTTCATGTTCAGTAAATAACATTAGTGGTGGAAACACTAATATTGACTGCTCAGTTTGGCTCGCTCCATTTAGCTTTCCTATTTGGATGTCGGTGCTCGGTACGCTTGTGTTTGTCTGGTTTATTGCCATGTGGCCGTCGATTAAACCAATCGAAAGACTGTTTACACTGGCACTAGATCTGGTTGGAATATTTTTTGGTGCACGCTCAAATAAGAAAGTAACATTTTATACCCTCATTCTCTGCGTTGACATTCTGGGACTATTTATCTGCAATTTCTATGGTGAGGGGATAGTGAGTATTCTCTCCGTGCCGGACACGCCCAAAGTGTTTCAAACATGGAAGGAAGCACTTTTGGCCGGATATAAAATTAAATGGTATAAGCATTACCTGAATGTGTACGCTACGCCGCAACACGCCTATTATCACGCATTTAGAAGGAGAGGCATTGTGAGTCTGTTGAACTCATCATTTGTCTATGATGATTTCGGGACAACTTGGAGCAGATACAAAGATGGGAAATATTTGGTGTCTTCGGATCCATTCCAGGCGTCGCTGCAAAAAGGATTTGTAACCAAGGATACTGGTGGAATGGCTGATGTTGATTGTTTTGTGATTCCGGAAGTATTGTCTGAGCAAATGTCGTTTCTGGAAGTTTACACAATTAACAGAAAGTACATTATACGAACTTTCACCGGGTTTTTGGAATCTGGTATCACTGGTCAATGGGAGGCATGGTGGAGAAGAGCAAGACGACGCACGCTCAACATAACGGATGATAGTGGTAGCAAAGAAAAACTGGTTGTAAGTAATGATCAGATTAATCTGCCCAAGATTCTACCAGTGTTAATTCTCGTGGCATGTCTTGCGTCAGTTGGAATAATAACATATCTACTGGAGGTATGTTGGCATTACAAAAACGTTACCGTTGTGCAAGTTTTAAAACCCGTTTCGTGTAAACCGCAAAGTAAGAACAGAATCCGTTCCCACAGAAGACACATATTTAGTAATAATTTTATGAAATTAATCAATAATTTATTTGTGCACCTATTATCGCATTTCTCGTTTCGTTAGGGCATACTGAATAACTGTTCAGAATGGATAAATATTAATTATAAAATTTTGTTGAATGCTGAAATTTAAAACTTTATTTAGTTGTGAAAAAAATCAGTACTTCAAACTGTCGTAGTCATAATGTCATGGAGCTTATACTATACATGGTCTCTCATTTGATATCCGTCACAAAAAATAAAAAATAAACAATCCAGATACGGCGAACGTGCAAACTAGAATAAATACATACTGTGGATACCATGCAATCACGTCTTTGGTTGCTGTCGTCGTAATATTAAAAATCATTCTGTAGAAGTGAAGCGAAGGATGACAATGTGAAAGCAAGTGAATTCCATAGAACATGATGCATTTCGCGGGGAAACGCCCGTTCTGGGAATCTGTTCGACTGGGAGATGGCCGTGGGGGGGAGGGTCCGCGGGGAATTTTACTCTGGCGGATATATTACTACGTGGGGTCCGGGCCGCAAACGGCGGTAGTGAGCATTACAACTAACACGTGTACTGGTCTTGCAGTAGATACAAATAAGTCATGTACTCAACAATTATGAAATATGACACAGATCTCTGAGCAGTTTAATGAACATAGCTTTTTAGTTCATTTCGTGAATGTGAATATTCTTTTTGGTCTAATACGGCTTCAATAAACACTTAACTGACAATTGAACGTCGTTAGATGAAATACTGCCTGCTACGGAATATAATACACTATACAGTTTTTTGCTGCGATTGGTGCATTGGTACATGGCGTGCAAAATGTAGGTTGTGGACATTGCCTGAATTTAATTGAAGAGGGTTCCACTTATTAATAAACTTTTATTGAATTCCAAGTATGTTTTACCCAGTATTTTTGATCACTTGTATGTAGCTTCAGACACATCAGTTTTGTACATCCCACACCTATTTTAAAATGCAGATCTGAAATTGGTAATATTCTTTCTCCGTAGTGAAGTAGGGAGGATATATTGTTTATTTCTGTGTTTCCGTGCCAATTGCCGAGCACAGTTGACTAAAATTTGGTTTTATTTTTTTCCGTCCGAAACACGTCCGCGTTTTTACTTATCCCGAAAATGCAAGTTATTATTCTCTTCTGCCAATCTCATTGACTCTGCCAGCGTTTTGTGCATGGAGATGGGTAGATGGAGACTGGGTTCAACTGGGTTGCCTCCGGTTCGTTTAGTAAATGTTATTCATTTTGGCTAATTGCAATAAGAGTAAGGAAGTAGGTGCAATGGATACTTTATGGAGTATGAATGGAAATAATTTTTTTTCTGGTGATCAGAATAATAATGATAATCAGGTGGGTTGTTGCAAAAAAATTATATTTATAATTTAGCGTTGGACCATTTCCTTTGAACATGAAAGTCAAAGCCAAGTTGAATTCATGATTAGTTTTATCTAGGTTATTATTTGGACACATAGCTGAAATGGTACTCGGTCTTTACTAGAGTTGTATAGAGCAAAAAATAATTGATAACTGCGTTGAGATCCGTACTGCGTTGGGAAGTTGTCATAATTCTTGGTTGGCACTAAGGCGTTAGCATGCGTTGTAATTACGTAACATGAGTTTGAAGGTATTGCTTATTTGTAAATAGAGGATTTGCTATCATTGTTCCCTTGAATAAGTATTCGCACAATTCCCTCAACTTAAACAAGAGGACAGTGAGTTGTCTAGTTGTTTGAGTCGTGTTTTAAATGAACGCAATACTCACCACGCTTAGGCGACGACAGAATTACCGCATGTGAAGTTCAGACTCTGAACAATACCACCAACTGACCAATACTTCTGCCATTAAATTTTGGAAGCCTCGATTGACGTGTCGCACTCTACGGCGTGTAAATTGACCACTTAAACCTGACTCTACTTCTCTAATTCAATGAGGTACTCGTCCGTCCGTCTAGTGCTGAAGTCCTGAGACCAAAACTACGCTGGTGAAGCTATAATCAAAACGAGCAAACAAATAATGCAAGAAACATTTTAATGATTTTGAATAATTAAATTGTACTGCAGTTTGTGGAAATACTTTTAAAAGTCAAGTCCCGGACCTTTAATGCTGGAGACTTCAGCGTCCATTACTCTCGATATGGTCCTTGTTGGAATTAAATTGAGTAAAGGTGGTATAGATTTGAACAGACAAATTCATAATGTGTTGTTTTACTTGGATACCATATTCTTCTCAAATTATAACGATCGGAAAATGCTACACTCAAGATTATGACAATTGAAAATCGTTTCGTAACTGTTTGCTACATAATTAAATGACCAAATCTCATATAAAAACGCTGCGATGAACAGTTTAAAAAATTTGAAAAGTATTGTCAATAATTTCTTCATCGCCAAATTGGAATGTTGCCACCATTGATGCTTTTGCAACATACAGTTTGGATCGGCTATCAGTTCGTGATCATCTACGTCCTAAGTTTTACGAGAAAAACTGTTGGCTTTTAAAAGAATGTAAATAGAATTTACATAATATTTCCTTTAATTGGGACACATGCACAACTTTTTCTAGTTTCTCAAATAAGAAATGCATGTTCGTTGAATAGCCCATTTTGTATACCGCTCTACTCTAGTTGATTTAAATTCATTGACCATAGATTGAATACCATAAAGATACATGTCACCTGTGACAACGCAACTCAGAATCGTCTGAATTGTTCAATAATGGTAATGTTTGTCATTAAAGTTACTGCAGATTATTTTATCGTTGATTCGTTTGTGCATTATAAGGTAATTATCGGTTTTATGTGACATTTTTCGTCGCGCTGTTAAATTAAACTTAATAGAATCTTGATATGATACAAATCATTATCATCATTCATAAGTGTTTCCAAGCATGCAGTACTATTTATTATATTTAAATGAATATGAAATGTAGAACACATAGCAATATTTACATTTGAATTCCGTTATGAAGTTCAAATATTGTCATACTATTATGTATCTTGAGGGTAGTTTCCTCAATTGAAATCGTTCAGATAAACGAACGGGAGTTCTAGAGACTTCTGCTGGTTACATGACCTGCTATTTCTTTCTCAGATTGTTATTTATTGCTCGTGCATACAAATGCGATCAATCTGGAAGTTTATGATATTGCATGATATTCACGACCACATTGGATGTCACCTGCAGAGGTCGATTTAAACACCAGCTAGGTTGGAACTGTAATGGATAGTTTTGTCGCTTTACGTTCGGTTCGGTTCGTTCTTAACATTGTAAACAAGTGGTGTATCAAATGGAAACCAGCTAAAGGATAAAGGATCTTTTCGAGCTTTAAGTATTAAACTATTTGTGCTTACATGATTTACTTGAAGTGGTACAGTTGAATATTTTAAACTGATTTTTATCTTTTATTTGTACTTAATCAATTGATTTCGCAATATTTTTACTCATTTCATCTTGTAAATACATTCCAAAACCCCAGAGCGATGGCAGGAGCCTATACTATATTATCCAACAGATTTAACATCCTAACCGGTATCAAGATTATGGACATGAACAAATATGCAGGCTGCATAATGCAGCTATCCCGTCCTCATCCTTTTCTAAATGCGAAATGGTCACGACTTTTCCAACCAACATTTTAGTTTGAGTAGAATATTTTTTACGTTTTCAATTCCTTCGATACTACGACAATCCGTTCATCATAGCATTTGTCTTTGCAAATATCTCTCGAACTCGTTATAGTAATGTGAAGCAACTTAGAAAAACAGGATATTAAATTTATATTCACAGAAGAGCGTGTCGGTGAGAAGACCAGCCTAAAAATACAAAATAAAATGAGGTGACAATACACGTCTTATGTGAAGTTTAAAAAATTATTTTGCTTTAAAACAGTAATGGAAACGTTAAATTCTTAAATTATTTTCACTATGGCATTGACACCATGAGAGCGTTGTCATCTACTGACTAGGTACACTTTTGAAGTGTAAGTCGAGTTGACGAAAATCAAATATTGAATTTAGGGCAACTTTAGACGTAGAATCCGAATATGAAGTCAGTTTGGTGTAAAACTCACTTTTGACACAAGACAGTATGTCTGTCCGTCTGTACATTAGAATTTGAAACGTGTATATTTGAGCTATAAAATATCACGCTTAAGCAAATCGGATACGTAGAATCCAAAAATGATGAGCATTTCTGTCCGTAGTGAATATTTTAGGAGTTAGAGCTGCTAACTTTTAAAGTAAACACTTTATGTCAAATCGGATTTCATATTCGAAATCTACGCCTAGAATATAGTATTTTCCAATATATAATGTAACTAGAATAATAATTTTTAATACTACTTATTTTCAAGCGCTACTTTCATACATCAGTTTTACAGCAAATTAAGTACATATTCGGATTCTCCGCATAAAGTTTGCTTAAAATCGACACTTTGTTTTCCTGAACTCGACTTACACTTCAAAAGTGTACCTAGTGCCACAGTGTAGCTGTGAAAATCGGATAATGGCGTTGATATTTGAAATATTTAAGACATGTGGAAATACTTACAAATACCCTATACATATTTTCTCAATTATCGCTACTCGCCAACAAATTGGGGCAGACCAACTCAATCACTGGGATGAGCAGTGATAATTTAATTTCATTACAATGTACCTGACGAAAAACGAAATTTAAAAATACGTTTCTGTCAAATCAACATGAATAAAGAATTTATATTGTCACAATTGCGTTCCGTGGTGGTATAAATGATAATCTAGTCTTGCATTTATCAACTCGCTGACTAAATGATCAATTGCTTGCCTATGTGGAGGTTCAACTACGATTGTTTCAGAGTATGATTTCGTTCACTATTTAAAAATGCAATATCACTATTCCATATATGTCCATTAATAACTTGAAACAGCAAAAGCCCAGTATCATTGTTTTTATGTTTGAATACTTCGTCAGATTGATGTTTTGATTTGATTACTTAATTGGTACTGCATATTACAATTGATTTCATGGCCAGTACACATATCCTACTAAAGCTTTAAACGCATGCAGGGAAGCAAATTCATAATTTGTAGCAATTATCAACTTCAGTCACTGGCATGATTGATCATTACGCGTCAAATTAATTCCGTCCATTGATTTGTCGAAACTGCTGATCAGTGTCGAAATAAATGCATGCTTTCCAGGAAATGCAATTTACTGTACCATTTCGATATATTTTTTTAAGGCGATAAGAAATTCTAACGTGACATAACCTCGTGATCAACCAATCCAAGTTAAATAAATAATGGTAATTCTTAAGTTTAAAGTTGTTCACATCACAGTGCAAGTAGAGTGTGTAATCTATTGAAGCCCAATATGGTAGGATTGATGGCAGGCAATCACCGAAGCTGCTGGTCGAACATTTTTTACATTCTGGAAACATTACTCGTGTTGGATATATGCCAAAGTACTATTGCTACTCTGAGCAGAACAATGGTGGTCCGTGACATAATGACTCATAAAATTTGTTTCTTCGTCCTAATCTAAAAAATGTTAGGAGATATTAAAATGAGTTTTCAGTTCTGCATGACAGCACATTAAGATAATAATGAATGTGATGTACAGAATTATGTGAACTTTAATGTACATTTTTCTGTACGATGATTTCATATAAAGCCATTTGAAGTTTGGTTAGAGACGGCACAAGCATAGGTTTAAGCTCACCGTGCATGTCGTAACGAAACATGCATTCCGAAACGCATTTAACTAAAGTCCAAAAATGTTTCTGGATATACTTTTCGCGTCTCTTTGCAGTCATTATAGAAAAAAATAAAACAAGACGTTAATAACTTAAATTCCTCGATGGAACATGCAGCCGATCGCGGAGTAACATTATTTAGTGACACGATGCTCTAGGTATTTGACAGTAATATGACATTTTCTCACCTTCATTGATCAACTTAATTTTGGGTTTTAGTCTCTGTCAGCTGACAGAGGAGTTTAAGGTGTCGATGTAAGTTAATTTGTGGTGTCGTTCCCATAACGTTGGTATATTGCGCCATTAAAGATCAAAAGAGGGAACTGGGCGAATGATTTTTCATGTATTCATGCATTATTTTTGTATGCTGTTATAAGGATCCATATTCGCCATCATGCCATGTCTCATAGTCTCAACAAAATATTTTGTCACGTCCGAAAGATAGAACGAAATCAAATTGTTTGGGGTGTTAACTACTTGATTTGATAGAAGCAGCAATGTAACTTTCTAAATTCGACAATGTATAGGTGCCTACAACATACACGGATGGCAACAAGCCAAATTAATGCCAGCTGAACAGACCAATATTTATCATTTCTCACTAGTTGTGTAATCACCGGGAGAGCGGGGAAGTGGATCGTGTTCAGGTAGTCAATTTGTCAATACGCATCAAATCATAATTGGACAGCCCGAACCTGACCCACACCTGCAATATAATTTATTTGTAACTTTATATGTAAGACTGCGAAGCTCTTTAGTTTTTAATTTGTGCTTCATTTTATGAATGCCGTATCGAACTCTTAACAAACCTCGGAAGTAAAGCGAACGGGAACAGTGAAACGAAGTCAGACCTCCCTGAATCCTTCAACCAATTAAACAAAATCGTACGTATTGTTCAACAGTGTCAAAAAATATATTATGATTCTATTTTTTTTAATATTTTTGTATGTGTTGTTATGGTTACTGTTGTTCAAAAACATTTTGTCTTGCCGAAACATTAATTTGTTCGCAACATTAAATTAATCAAAGCCTCACTTTGCTTGGGGTCAGGAAGAAGCAAAATAATATATACATAATTAACAGCGATCAGAAAATCTCAAACCACTTTGATAGTCTTCTGCATAGACAGTGGTGTACTCATATTTATGCTTAGCAATAATGCCCGTCATTAGCTTCTTTATGTCCACTATTCAGTACAATTCGTCGATAGAAACAAAATCGACAAGTTATATATTTGAATTGTTTCAATGTCACATTAGAATCGAACATTGATAAATTCCCAAATGTGCTAAATTGATAAATTTCTCACTTGAACATTACATGTTGAATATTTTGATGAATGACTATTATAATAATATTGATCGATCTTGAGTTGGAAACACGATGTTATGTCGGGACCTCCTCGAATGACCCATGACTATTTGGATGTGCATTGTGTGTTAGTAATTGCAAACTCTATTGGGACCGCCAGTGTGACAGTTTGCGTAGAGAAAAGTCAAAAGAGTATGCTGCAAGTGCAGAATAAGAATAAGTACCAACCCATTAAGACCAACATTAGTCATGTCTTACCTGTATGTGTATATGTATCCTACCATATAATTAAACGTAAATAGAATTATTACATACGACCATTGTTATGGCATCCATATTTAAAGTAAATGCCAATCACTTACAACTTTCAATGGACAAGAGTAATACTTTAGATGCAATACTTTGTTCATGTAGGAACGTTTTCCTTATATCTCCAGAAGTAGCATGTTTACAGTAAGGTCGTTCGAAAAGTCTATGCAGTTTAATGGGGTCAAACTATCCACAAAGTTGAGCGACCCAAATTTAACTTTTATGTGAGAGCAGCTTGAATGGATTCTTCGAAGCAGTTTCGTTTCCATTCTGTTGGAGGCTTTTGTATGAAGATGTCGCTTGAATTGAGAAAAGCTGTCAACGGATTGCGAGTAAACCTTAGACATACCTCCAAGGAGAAAGGTCAGTACAAGAGCGCAGTTAGTAACACCGTATGCGAAGACACCAATTTTAGTAGTACGTTCCTCGTCGTCCGTCATCAAAGTCCTTACTAGGGCTGCCAGGGCAATTGCCTGAATTAATATTATAGCAATTGTAACTGCAATCAGTACATTTAGAAGAATTTCGTTCATATAGATGGAGAGGATCTGAAGGACTCGGTAGCATTTGGCAAACTCAGCGGATGGAACGTCATGGGCGACATAGTGTTTCAAAAGCCTAATGATAAAAATATAAATCATAGAAATTTGTCAAACACGGAACAAATCGTCATGTACATAACAGGGTAGTAATAACAACATCTCACATGACTACATGCTCCCGAAATGTATTAATACACATGATCATGACGAAGCTCAGTAGTAATCCTACTAAGTTCATTCCAATGGAGAACATCCATTGATGTAGAAGGAACAATGGAAACTTGGAAATAAACTTCACGAAATCTGCCGAAAACCAGTTTTGAGTGAATACATTCCAATTTGGTTCTGACGAACACTCTGGTAATAGCCAGTATCCCAAAACTCCAAGATTGCACGGGTTGCACCAGTGAAAACCGTACAGGTACACAATCGGAAGTGCCCAGGCGGCACAGCAGGTCAAGTATGCAAGACAAGTGTCAATTTGGTATTGATTCCACGATTTTGGTCGCGAGCGAATAGTAGATTTTGATATGCATTTTGGAAATGACAGAAGGCCGTTGACAAAGGCACACAATGCTTCGGAATGTTGCCTGCCAGTTTGCAGATAAAAATGCCCTGAAAAATTAACGGCAAGTCCGATTCCGTAGAGATATTTGTAGATCAGCCTACTCTGGTTCTGATTCATTGCCGCGAACTCGTAGATTCCACAAATCACATGAAGAAGGATAAGCAGAAAATGTACAACACATTTCTGGTTCAATCTGTGCTTTCTCGCTTCGATATTCTTGTGCATTTGTAATGAGCCCGTTTTCCTATCCCAGTGAAACAAAATTCCACCCAGGGACTCCGCCGAGCAACAAGTCAAACGAAGAAATTTCACATGTTGGTGTAGCATTCTGAGCTACTGTTTAATTAAATATTTGGACAACGAATTTGCATAAGATTATTCTTGATCACAGGTATAAACAGGATTTGCAAGTGATTCTAACAATAAGATTATCATGAATGACTTGTTCAATGTTACCCAATGCAGATCGAAGCGTACATATTCACTTAATGCGGCTAGGAATGATTGGAATGACACGGTGACAAGTTTACATTTGCGTTGCCGATAGACGCTACTCAAATATTCCGAATATCATATGAAGTACTAATTGTCGGAAAGTGGGTTATAATTTCAGAATACGGATGACAGTTGTCGTTATGTATCCATCTTTAATAAATCCTATATAAATATGACGTATGTATGTCCTGTGCTTTAAAATTAGCTTTCGTATGTTTTAAATTTGACTTTCAGAAACCAGTGGAATTTCCAGTGTTCGACTAATCTAGAATAATTGTTACCTTCGTAGCTTTGGATGTGAATAGTCTTCGACAACTTTTCCAAATGTGGTTCCTTGTGTTTCAAAATATGTTTCCTGTCGGTTATTCAAAAGAAAATGCTAACTGAACCTTAACAAAGTGGACACCTAAAGACTGAATAAAATCTCCTTTCGTTTCCCGACGCTTTATAAAGGGACAAGTGTCGTGGCGCGTACGACTATAGGAAGTGAAAAATGACGATCGGAGTCCAGGCATCTCAATTAGAAAATTGGAAAACAAGTCGACCAGTCAATTTACTACTCATCAATACATCACCTGTTGGTATTTCTTTTTAATGTACTTTTAAATTCCGGGTTGCTAAAATTCCTTACCTTCAGAGTTGTTTTCAAATGCAATTGCGGAAGCCCTCAATAATCACATATGAAAGCGCGGTATTAGATTAATCTGTTAACTTCATTAAGTACTTTTACCAATTCCTGGTGTTCGTCCACTAGCAATTTTCGTCTGTGAAAACATTTCCTGGAGCATTACCAAATAACGTTAATTACACCCGGCCAGAAGTTGGCTAGTTTTTATGACACTTCCGCCTTCAGCTAGCGGGGTGACAAAATGGTAATTGATAATGTCGACATAAATGGAAATATCTAGCTAATGTTCACACAATATGATGCTTGAAATCAAGTTGAATATTTACAATGTGTGCGCTTCCTGGTCGAACCGTCGCTCAATTAACTGCAGGACAATTTCAAGGATAGTTCCAGTTAATGCCAGTTCCAGTAGGGATAAACGATACATTATAAAGCGAAGGTAGAAACCAGGAAATCAACGTTTCACATACACATTACCTTAAAGTACTGCAGGCCTTTTCGTCGTCGATGTATTATCAATGGCATCCCGACATTAAGGTTCTTATCAGGCCGTTGTTCTTATCTATGATGGGATATGTGTGGCAGAATTAAGGATAGGCAGTGAAGGAAATTAAAGTATTTTATTTGAAACAAACTAATTAGCGACTCAGAAATGACACGATTTAGTTCCACATCTTGACATTTTGAAGGTGAAAAATAAAATTTGCCAGTTCACATCATTCAGTGTACCATGGGCGCAGATAGCGGATTAATTGAAACATAAATCAGGACATTAACTTCAAACTTTATTATTTGAATTTGACTTGTTTAGGAATTATTATTTATACCATAAATAAACCTAATAAGGCACCAGTAATTGCTGATGGGAGCATATAAGAGTACACACGTACAGATATCGAAACAAAACAACGAATTGTACTTAACACGATTTCAGTGGAAACAAGATGATGTGAGTCACTTGACGCTGTCACTGAAATGTGATCGATTATTTCATTATCAGCAAGCTTCAAATAAATAATATGCACATGGTTTGCATTTCCTTTCATAAAATGAAATCTGTCAACGTCATATTGAGAAAACTTACGGGGATAGCCTTATACATAGATTTAGATTATTTGACATGTTACGGGTTTCGGTGGCAACATGGTGGCAACTTTTCGGTTCATTATAATTATAATGGAACCGGAAATATCTTCGTTCATTGTTGAAGAAGAAAGGTTACAAGAATTTTGCATGGTTATCATTTGTCAATCCCATAAAACGAAAGTTTTTAAAATTCATAGCCATATGCATGTTTATATATCGTGACAGGTATATGATCGCCAATGTAAATTTATGTTCAATTTGATGTTACCGCACGCAATCTCAGATAGACCATTGCTCTTTAATATTATATTGTTCTTCACTTTTATAGTAAAACATTGATGTTGTCTCGCTGGGGTCGGAATAAATATGGTTAGTTGTCTGGGTAAATCATTGCGAAATAACCCGAAGCAGACAGTTCGTGGTGAAGTGATAATAAGTAAGTTGAGAAATTTCTCGTTGGCAAGTAATTGCAACTAAATTCGCCGAAAATTGTGCAAAACCGGCCTTGGTTTACTTTATAATATAATAATATTGCTGCAACCACAATGGTACCACAATCTTTTTTATTTAAAAAATTATAATTATGGCTTCCATGTAAAAAATTATTATCAAACTTATTAATTATTAAATCACCCACATAACAATTTCAAACCACCTTATTTATATTAAATACTAATATTCTCTTTTGAATAGATAGCAAGTCCGAAGGTGGTAAGCTGCTAATTTCATTAACGTACATATATAAAAATAAATTGTTAACTGTAAATTATTGTTCCTTCCATCATCATTCTGACATAAAACTAAACTCATTGGCTCAGTAAGCCGAAAAACAAAACTTTCTCCCATTTTCGAAGAAGCTTTAAGTTTGTAAGCATTTACGTCACAATAATTATTCTGTGAATTTATGGGATTTATTTGATATACGAGATCGATTGATAAAATATATTTGTGCCAAAATTGAAGTTACAACTGGAACTGTGAAATAAACGACAACGTTGCTGCGTTGTTACAACTGATTAAGCAAATACAAAATCACAATTACCCAACTGCTTCTGTGAAGTTGCGAATTGGTGCGATTCTCAGATCATGAAAAAGACATGCATATTTCCAATGATGATTCATCATTGTAATATTCATGTATACAAAACGAGGAAGCGGATGCAATTTTATTGAATATGAATTTTGATACAGTTTTAATTTAGAAGGGTGGCCTTGTTTTAACCTCACGTGGTTATTTTGTGTATGTACATTTTGCTTTCATGCAGAATTGAAAACGTATATAATTATTCCCCTGGGCATATTTGAGGTTTCAATTATCACCAATAACCTATTTTTACATTTATTATGGTATCGACCACTATTGTTTCGTTTCAAGTAGGTATGTTGCCTTGGCATGCGGCCAGTACGGTTTGGATTCGATTTTTAACGAACATGATAGAGATATAACATTTGTAAACTAATTAACAATCATTAATTTATCAGCTTAAATATTACCTTAAGAGCAAATAAATTTTGTCCAGCCGAAGGTATCGCATAATGTCGCTTAACTCTATATGTATAATATTAACTGTTGTTTATTGAAAGTCGGAACATATTATCAATTTAAAATCCTTCAAGAGCCAAAAATATGAATTGCCAAGAAATGTATTTAATTTCAGATTTGTTTTCTTCAGATGTTCTCGGAAAGATAAGTCCAAATGGGTCACCTTATATCGTTAGCCTTTGTTAGTCATCCATTAGATTAACATCATCCAGAGCAACCTGGGATTTTAATATTACTCCTACATGCATATTATTTTCATAGTCCCGCTTGACCTATCGTAACTCTATTTTGTGAACATTTTGTGCAATATTAGAAAATGAAACAGACCGTATTGGATTCATCCTAAAGGACAGTTTACCATCGCTGCCCCCGACAATGTGTATAGTTATGATATTCTTGGTCAGTTTTATAGAAATTACGTTCTATTTTACAATTCTATTTTACGGGATTTACAATTCTGAACTGCATTAGAGTGAGTGGAGTGCGTGAAAAATTTACTGTTTATTTTTTCTGGTGATGTGGAATGAGGATATAATCAACCTGTACGTTTGTTGTAGAATCATGCCATATAACAGTTTTCATGCAAACCAAAGTGACAAGAAAAGTAAAACACTTGAAGTATTATTAATAAAGGCGTTAGCAAACCAAGTTTAATATTCAAATTTCGTGGCACAAAAGCGTCTAAATATGTAAGGATAATCTCAATATATTTGGTCGAAGATAACTAGAATTAAATTCGTAGCTGGTTTGGAAGAAGAGGAAAGTAATTAAACAACTATGTATACGGTCACCATCTGGCATGACCATTTGCCTTGAAAGAACAGATGAAACTACTTAATTTCTCTTTAATAGCAGGCTAACACAAGGAGATTAATCATAATCGTTAAGAACACTGGTTCCATTAACGTTTGCTTTCTGTGTCTCCATCATCCCTATGAACATATGAACATAACGAAAATAGTCATTTTAAATCTTAATCCCCATTGATTAATACACATTTGTTAGCTTCGAATATCTACTTTGTATGATGTAATTAGCTGCAGGAAAGATTGATAAACATACACAGAAATTACATAGGAATACTGATTAAGTTCACGGCAGCTCAGCAACAATTTGTTGCAGCCGTAAAATCATCCCGTGGAGAGCTAACGCTTAAGCCTTTAAATAAATTCAGTTTCAAGTTTAATCATAGTGCTAATGTCGCACAGTGCGAAATTTTTATATTTAACAACGCTTTCACATTTTCTGACTACGAATGGAAATCCTAAATGGCGAACATTAAGGCCGTTTTCCCAGAACATGAATCCCAAGCTCTTTCTTACTCACGCTATCAGGATTAAAATAAGCTATCAGCAAGTAAAAGTAATTGAAATCTATAATTTCAAATTTATGGCCGTGATTGCATGACACATTCAACATTTAGTTTGTAGGAAGTAGCTGCAGTCGAATTAGTTATAAGCAATTAAACAAAACGCGAGAAAATCATGGTATCTATATAATAAATGAGTAAATTGCAAAATTATTCCCAACGAGTAGCGAACAACATGATGATTTTCATTTCCTTGTTCAAGGCTTAGCAAAACACTGTTTATCCCAGATTGTCTTTTAATTGGACGTTTTCCTGAATTGGTTGTCATGTCACGCCCACGACCATTTAATCAGGAAGCAAGTATACTTGGACAATTATTCATTTTGATGCCAAAGCTATTAAAATTTAACATCACTGCAAACAAGAAAAGGCGGAAGCGGTGAGAAAACAATCCGGCCTCTGGTTTTGTGTAATTAAAATATTTTGTTACGCTGCAGGTAACGTAAAGTCGATTCAGGAAATATTTACCCAGCGAAAATTACTGGTCGACAGCCACTGAATTCATGGTCAAAAGTAACGAAGTGAACATTTACATCCAAATGTCGGTGTGTTTCAATGCTCAAACGTGTTCTATAAATAATTATGAAGGTTTTAGGTGCTTCCGTAATACCATTTATATATACAATTCAGGAAGTCATAACTTTAGCAAGTTTTAAATTGGCGACTGTAGATACATACATCCTATTGATAGGAGGTTAGCATTCTTGAATTTTACATTGATAGATTGACATGTTCTCCAATTTTGTAATTGCGGTGTCCTTGCAGGTAGCTTCCACTTCCTACAGGCTTGAACATCGTACCAGTCGCTCTAGTTATAAACCGTCCACAAATGAAAACATGCGTCACTCAGTCAACAGAGGTCCACTTCCACTTCGTTATTTTTGTCTAACATTTATGTCGATACTTGACAATTAACAAATATTGTGAAATATTAAGAACAATATTTGGCAAAGCTGTCGCTGAAAATTCTCAAAATATCTACTCTGTGATCAGTGCAGCACTGGAGATTCCAACTTTATACATGTTTAAAATTAAGGCCACACAATAATGCTTATATTAAGGCACTGGTCTTACTTTAAATTGATATTTCGTTTTGCTCAATGCAGTCTTGGAAACCAGATTTGTTTGGACGTTACAAAAAACGAATTCTACATAAGCGACGATTTCCAAGTGTACAAGGCACGGTTTCGGTGGAAGTGCTGGTGTTTCTATATCAATTTTCCTCTGTACATAGCGCAAACATATATTGCAATAACAAACACGCCAGAGAAAGATCAAGGCACACCACACTTTTATTTTCGTACCGTATTCCTTCCCGTTTTCCAAACATTGTTGAGCGTATTTTGCATGGTGTTTCTGAGAACATTTGAGAGGCACGCGGAAACGTTGACGTCATACTTTAACGGCCATATCCAGTTGAGCAAGACATTTAGGAGGCAGCTGTCCTACAAACCATGTTATTCCAAGATTGAGCAATTTAACATTTTGTATGCATATTTTATGACACCGTCATCATTCAGCGCACTATTTTTCCTGATCTACGGTATACACTGGTATACACCATGCCATCCATCCCTTCCGTGGTACTGGCTGATTTACGAATGCTGGGACGTCGAAGCACATGACGCAAGTAAGTGGTATGTGGAAGTCCTTGCCTATGCTAGCAAGTTGGCCGTATTCGGCTTCGTAACCTGGACATACGTCATCGCCGTAAACTTTTCCTGTGCTTTGGAGGAATCCTGGTGATATGCACTCTGAGCTTTCGCCAATACCTTTTGAATTATCGGGCCATGTGTGAAAAAAAGCGAAAGGACATCTACCAATGCATAAGATTGTTCAGGCAAATTCAGGTGCTGGCCTTCATGATGAACGAAATACAACGCTGGGGACTTACGGCGTCATTTGTTGTACTGGCTATTGGCATGCAAGCAGGAAGCATTAACGCACTAGTACGAACGTCATGGCAATCCGGTAACGCGGTGCTCATCTTTCTATTTGTGTCGTTCCTCCTTACAGCCGTTTGGGTGTTAATGGGTTTACTTGGAGCTCACGGGCTCGTGTACAGCACGTCAGAAAGTGTACTTGAGGCACTAGGACAGAAGGCACGAAATCAACTAGGGAGACGGGCAAGGAACGCAAATGGTGTCAGAGGTTCTTTCGATCGTGTGCGCACATCAAAGTATGCTTTGGATCGATTAATTTTGTTGAAAAGGATACATCGCTGAACTGCCTGGATAGAGCCAACGATTTAGTTGTCAATTTGCTTCTTCTTGGATAGAAAGTTTGTATAAATATGTATCGATAAGCTAAAATATTCGTAAATATAAACTTATGAACTGGTCATTTTATGCGTTTGTAGCATCTATTAGTCACATGTTTGCTGTAGATATAACTATTTATTGCAAATATTTACCTATATTTTAATAAAATCTAATGAAAATACTCACGTTTGAATACGCATGGATAAGCGTACAGAAAAAAAACACATGCAAGAATATAAATAGATTGTAACGATGTGATCCAAATGGTAACGCAAACTGTAGTGATCCTATTAGCTTTCACGTTAATTTGATGGAATAATTTTTCTGACTTCTGAGAATGCCTACGTCTCTTCAGTAGTTATGAGAATATATTTACATGATATAAAGTAACTCCACAACATTGTTGTCCACCATGTTTAATGAGCTTGAAGATTAAGCTACGTATCGCAAATTAGTAGTTTATTGTACAATAGAGCGGTATTCGAAATTATAATCGAAACGTGATTACCTAAAATACTCAAAGTGACTTTGACATCTAATTCCAATCCCGTGATCAATTAGTACAATTATTATGTGTATTACCATACTTCGATACTTTACACATAGTGGCTGCCTACACTTATCCAAACAACCGTAAGCAGAAAGCCACACTTCTCCACATATTCATCATATAATCACAAGATCAATGGTCGACCATTACCTCTTACTACTAATAACGACTAATATTCATCTATTACTATAGGTGGCGTCCAACTTTTAATCTCTAATACGTATCTATAGGAGAGAAGTGTCAAGATTTAAGAAAGTACAGTACTACAGAAATTCAGTACCCCCATTCGACCTTCTAAAAATGTACAAGTATATAAAACCGCTGGATACATGATTATCTGAATTTTGAGCTTATTAGTTTCATCCAGCCGCAAAGCAATTATATGATACAAATATCTCGATTTTCCTATTAAATCGTTATCGAATTCAAATTCCTAAAACGAAGGAAACAAATGGAACTCACCACAGGTGCGTATCTACACCCAACAGGATACTATTAATAAAGCTAATTACATTTTGTTATCCGATTGCGTGCATATTACCGGGAGTTGGCATAGGCGGAACAACTCTCGTTTTTAGTTTTTATGGTTCATATAAGAAACATAACTTTGTTTCAAAACATACATGTTTCTTCATCATCGAAACAGTTAATTCCCAAGCAGCAAAAAATTTACTGTGAGATCGTTTCCGGAGTCAATGCAGTTTAGCGGAGTGAGAGAGTCGACAAAGCCGAACGATCCAAACATGACCTTGACGGGCGGACAGCTCTTGTAAAATCTTCTGCTTAAGAGCATGTCATATCGATTCAAGATCTTATTTGCCTTGTTTCCGGCCAGTGTTTTCTGAAACTGAAGCGTTTCACTTGAGCCAGAGTAGATAGCAGCCATCATACCTAGTGCCAGCGCTTGGAAAAACGTTCCCTCGACAGCCACCATGCCGAAAAAAGAAACAATTAAGATGTTTTCGTTTTCCTTTTGAGACATTTTGATCACAGTTGTGAGGCTCAGGGAAATGGCCAACGTCAGTGCGACTGTGATTTGTGAGACGATCCATCCCCTTTGAACGTTGTTCATGAATATGGAGAGCACCTGAATGGTTCTGTACATTTGATGCTGCTCGTCATGTGTACTGTCATTATCGTTCAAAGCCAAGTGGAATCTTTGCGTGCGACAAATCCAAACCCCATTAGGCAACTATATATTTAATTGGTTATGTTAATCGTTAATGAACTTACTTGTCAACGCAACCTTTCATGCCAACCGTGCACATTAGATTAACTCCAGTCATTGTAAATAATGTGATGTTTATCGCAACTGCCCACATCCAGTAATTTGCCAGCATCACAATAACTTTAATTGGTAGACCCAAGAATGCGAGATACAATGAATCCATCAATCTTCCAATGACTGTGTGGCTATCATGACATTCCGCCAGCATCCAGTATCCCCACAAACCCGCCTTACACGGATTCATCCAGTAGAGAACAAAGGTGCACGCAAACGGCATGACATAGACAATGGCTACTGGGCCACATACACAGATTGGTAGAATCCGTTCCGTCAACGACTTGGTAGTTTGATCACCTTTCTGGAATCTGCTGTATTTCGAGGAGAATTGGAACAGGCCATTTACGTACATGCAAATGCTCTCCGAATGCTTCAAGCAAATCCAGAGGGTGACGTGTTGGCAAATTGTAAGCATTGTACTAAACAGGTAGAGGAAATTGTCGATGAAAGTTAGAGTTCCAACGATTTTGGAAGGTTGACATTTTTCGACGCCCTGAATGGTAAGTGTTACTGCCATGGTTGCGTGAAACGCCAATTTCAGAATAAGTTTCGTGAATTTCCTGGAGCTGGGTTTCCGCAAAATCATTTTCCGCTTACGTTGGTCCCAATGGAATCCAACGCAATTCAGGGATTCTGCCTTGTGACAAATGATGCTGAAGATTTTGTGGTACTCGGTAATCATTGCAACTTTCCCGAATCGAATATTCCAAGAAATTACTCCTTTTCGACACGTTCAAGTTATCGCCTAAATTTCCAATTTTGATATAAACTTGGCGTCCGGCTTTCGTGATTTAACGTTGATTGCAGTGCTGCTGCAATCTATTTGCAATTTGGTAGAATGCGACACAAATATTATATCCATTTTTACAATTACGTTGCTCGTGTGCGCATACCTACTTACTAAAAATAACCACTCTTACACAAACCTGCAAACCAGATAGTGATCAAACATCTTAATATATAACCAATGTAAGACAACCTATTTTAGGAGCAATTATGCTACTTGTCTTGTTATGCGCTTGTCAAATTGACGAAAAGGAACAAGTATTCGGATGTCCCTAGTCCGTAGAAACTGTTTAATCAGGGACAATTTTACGGTTATTGTGTAGCCGCTATATGTATTATATAAACGCTGTTATGGATGTTCCTATTCCTGCAAATATAAACATAATGCTCTCCGATGTTGTGTAAGGAATCTTGTTAACCATCTATATTTTGATGTCGTAATAGTGTTCATTTAAATCATGTTTGAAATTTTGCTAGTTAAATATTTTTCAGAGATAATGTATCTCCGTGTATTTTCTTCGAACTGATGTTCGTTGGAGATTATATTGGCGCCACGTTATCAATTTCCTACAAACAAATCTTTTATGTAACAAATTGTAACACCGACCAAATACGTAACCGACCGAGTTCTTTGTCGTCTCGCTCATGAATATATCATGTAATCTTATCCGATAATTACCTTGTTCAAAGGTTAGTCGAACTCTCTGATTTTTCAGGAGACATACTACGACATTTTCGATTATTCTGATAATTTAAGACAAGCGCTAATGTCTGCACTTCCAGTTTCTAATTAACTTGTACATGTTCTCAAAATACAATATTTGTTCTGGATATTATTGGAGCGTTACGTGCATTTCATGCTGTAGTATACGTCTCAATATGGGGATTTCCACCGATCTTGAAGATATAATGATTATACAAAAACATGTTGAGAGCTTTCAAGTGACGATATGGGGTGATATGAGTATTACGAAAGTCGTGTCTGTTCCAGAGCAGATGGAGAGTTTCACGTGTACATTTCAAAAAGTTGAAAAACAGCGATAGTTCATATCCCACAATTTGTGTAAAGCAGTTATAGCATTAATGGCATACCTTCTCAGCATACATTCAGTTGCAACGAGTGCGACTTCAGCACATTCCATAAATCGCATAACATGTGATTAGTGCCTGAAAAGTTCTTGTTTTATTTTAAAAGACATTATTATGCAACAAATCGAAATTTTAGTCTGGATTTGCTTACCCAAATACATGCAATTAATAAACTTTACACTAGTATGCACCATCTGCTCAAACTCGTTTTAACATCCGCCGGAACTAATTACATTAGCATGCAGTGTGTCGTTGATTACGTATACGTCAACCACAAAAGTAAAGAATATTCCCACACCTCTGAGTTGACCAAAATCATTTCTCAACATTATAATCAGATGTAATAATCCTTCTACAAAACGTAATTTCTACACAAAGTAGATTTATTTATTTTTTTTTAATTTTATGTCACGTTTTATTCTTCCATTTAGTTGCACAGTAAGTAAAGTACATCGCCTACGAATAAGCAGGACTTACAATAATATTTTGCTAACATTTTAATTACAATAGTAACTCAAGTTTGAAGTTATACTTAAACCATTGAAAATTGTCAACAACATTATACTTATTGTTTATAATTCTTAAAAATGAACTCAGACAAATTCTTTTTGAACAAATTGTACTTTTCAATAACGCGAATATCTTCCGGCAACTTGTTCCATAAAAATATACCCTTGTAATTAAAAACTCGTTTTCCAATTTCCAAACGGGGTTTATAACCGTAAGAGTATTTTCCATTGTTTCTAGTGTTATACTGGTGTACCAAGTCAGCCGAAGTAAAATAATTGTTAAAATATGGTACATTTTGATACTTACAAATCTTAAACATAGTGCACAATAACCTATATTCATACAATTCCTTTGTGAACATCCAGTTCAAATCTTCTAACATCCTATCCGCTACACTGTCAAACTTCCTAATGCTCAATATCATCCTTGCAAGAGTGCGCAAAACCTTATCCATTATCTTAATATACTTGTCGCTGGTAGCCCCAACAACAACTAACATGTAATTTAGAACTGACAAAATTAGCGAGTTACCTAACAGCCTTAACTGCTCTACTGTAAACGAATTTTTTATTTTGTACAGTGCTCTCAACCTAATGAAACAAATCATGGCAGCCTTTTCAATGTGTGGTCTCCAAGTCAATTTTCTATCAAACAACAGTCCTAAACATTTTAGTGTATCATTGTTTTTTATCTCTAGACTCTCAAAAGTGAAACAGAAATTATCCAGCGAACAAGCTTTTCTACCAGTACTCAGTGTTATCATTTTGGTTTTGTCATCATTTATTGTCAGCAGGTTTTCATTAAAGTATTGTTTGACCCTTTTCATGTCATTCTCGATTTTGAAGCGAAGTTCCTCCAACTTTTTATTAGAACTAACAAAAATTAAATTTGAGTCGTCAACAAACATGATAACTTTACCGTCCCTAACTACCATTGGCATGTCATTGATATACAGTGCGAATAGTGTTCCTCCCAAGATGCTACCAGCAGGTAAACCAATTAATGTGCTTACTATTTTAGATCGCTGTGATTCAATCTGTACAAATTGCCGTCTATTTTGCAGATAACTGCGAAGCCAAGTGTCAGAGATTTTGTATTTTGACTCCAAATTGGCTACAGGTCATTAAATTATTTTCGTCTAAATACGCCATTAATCTCTTCTGATAGATTTTTTCCATTAACAATAGCAGATTAGCAGTTAATGCTATTGGCCTAAAATCGCTCGGTTTAGCAGCATTTTCAATTTTAGGAATTGGCACCACTCGCGCTAGTTTTAAAGAATTTGGTATTATACCTGACTGAAACGAATTATGCACAATATTCAACACAGTACCATTTACGTTAGGGTGAGGTAATATCCTATCCAGAAAAAATTTGCTAATATTATTAGTGTCTTTTGTTTTCGATAATTTTCTTCTTAACCATTTCCATGCGTTGAAAATTTCGCTATGCGTGACATTTGTTACAGAGAAAAGTGATTCATTATGCGCCCTGGAAACCACTGAGCTATCAATAGTATTACTAATCGCTTCTCCCTGCATGAATCCCATTTGACAATAGTAATCATTTATTTCATTCGGGCAGATGTTTTCACCTAACTTTCCCTGCTTTTTAAAATGTACGTTGAAAACCGAGGAGTAAGTAGCCCACAGTCCATCTTTTTTAATGCCATTTTGTACCCTATTCTTTAAATCTTGTCGGAGGGATTGATCAATCAATTTGTCATACTGTTTAATTTTAATCTTGTGCCATGCTTATCTTGTTTCCTTCCATCTTAGAAAGTGATAATTCTTTATAAGAGTGAGACGCTTAGTCTTTGATGACCTGAAAAGATTTTTCTCATTGCATATAATCGTTGCTGTTGGTATAAAATATTCCTGGCAGAAACAGAGATGTTTTATAAAATTATCAGTTAATTCATTGATGTCATTACTATTGACATTAAAAATGCCATCATTGGATAAGTATTTTCCTATGCCACACCAGTCGGCTTTTTTGAATAAGTTGACTTGACAACTTACAAATTTGTGGTCAGCAATTGCTAAATCAATTACGCACACCTTACTATTTACACCACTTCCATTTTTAATGAAAAACAGGTTTAAAATACTTTGTCCTCTTGTACATTCCTGAACCATTTGCTTGAAACCATGTTTCACGGATATTGTAACTAACTTGTTGCTATTTGAAGTATTTTTCTTGAGGTTTATATTGAAGTCCCCACAAATTACGACATTCTTCTTTGAACAACTGAAGTGTCTGAAAACTTTAACCAAGTTGGCAAGATCATTTGAAATATTTTCCGTACGATATATACAAACTACGATGAGTGACTTTTGATATTGAAATTGTATAGTAACTGCTAACATTTCAATAGAACTAGGCTGAACGAATGTTTCCTTTAGTCCATCCAATTTTCTCACATTAACTTTAAATGAATTTTTACAAATGATTGCTACACCTCCACCTCGATTTGTCGCCCTGTCTATTCTATAAATAGAAAACCCCTTTGGCAGAGGCAATACGTCGTTTACATTCAGCCATGTTTCAGTCATACAAAGTATCTCAGTATTGTAATTATGAATAAGATTATATAATTGGTGAATTTTGTTATTTACCGATCGCATGTTTTGTAGTCCGATAAGTAAGTTTTGCACACTCTTAGCTTTACGTCAATTATCTCCTGTCTGCATTTGATTTCCTTCCATAGAAATGGGATTCGACAAATTTCCTTGATCTCGGTTACCTTCGGCAGTCTTACTCCTTTTGGCAGCAGTTGATTCCTGGTCATCGCCTTCTTCAGATGTAGAATCCTCTCGCTGTCGAATAGTACCCCTTTCTCCGGTGGATCTCCGGCCATTTCCGGCTAGTCCTCTGGACCTTGTCTTGATTGGACTTCTATTTGCCCGTTGAGCTTTGGTCAAGTCGTGGGATACAGAAACTTTCTTGAACTTTTCATTATTCTTAAGACGTCTGCAGTTGTATAGGAGTTGTAAGGCGGGAGGAATACACGCATTGGTCTATTCTGAGCTTCTTGCGGCTTGCCCACTCTTTCAGTGTACGGCTCTGACTTAATGTGATCCCCGATTATGGTCATGAGTTCATGGTATAATGTTTGACCTTCTATACTCTCGGGAATTCCAAAAATCATTATGTTATTTTTACGTAGAACTTTCTCCTTTTCCTCTTGAAGTTCAGCCCTTATTTTACTGGCGACGTCATGATTCCCGGTTGTGGCGTTGCTGCATTGCGGCGTTGTGTAGATGCATTTATTTACAGATATGGAAACGTGTCTAATTGATTGAATTACGATCAGGATAATGTGAAACGCTTAAATAAAATTTGGCACGTACGAAATCTGCCGTCAGATGCATTTTGCCACGAACACTGCTTGGTCGTTATCAACAAGTTATTATTGCCGAGATTCTAGATGATGAATGAATGCATCAAACTATTTACAGTCTGGAGACCTGTAAGTTTGATTTGCCTAAGTTATTATTAATATTTGAGTGAGCTTTCGCGGGTGAGAAGAATAAGTGAGAAAATTAGTGAATCGTAATCTCGAGGCAGACTATAAGCAAATTATGTTCAGTAATGTTGTCGCAAGCTCACAAATAGCATCATCGATTACAATGTTGCTGCCGATAATGATAATTTACGGCGGATAATACAACGAACTCCAATTTTGCATACCAGAAGACAAGAATAACTGAAGTTTTGATTATGTACCTCCACTCGCCGTTGTGTGCGATTATTAAAAGTAATTGTAACTGTCATAGTCCGCTTGCACAAAAAAATGAATAAATGTAATTACAAGTGCGGTGTCATATCAATATGAATAATAAGACCGGATTCGTAGCCGCGAATGAGACTTGTGACAAAAATTGCTTTGTAACATCGGCAATTGTTAGGTTTACAATAAATGAATTACGGATTAGGAATCAGCGTAGACAGGAGCTCAAATTGTGTATTCTCATATTTGTTACCACTGAGGAAATTTTCCTGGAAGTATATTTATTACAATCGCAATACATATATTTTCGTTGTTTAGAAATACAGTTTCTACTATGCCTGGTGTATTCTCATTAACATGATGATACTGAGATCTCGATGATAAGACATAGTGCATCCTCCATAACCAATGTTTAATGGAAAGTTTACCCGGCCGCATCACAATATCTTGCTATTATAGCCATTAAGCCAGCTTTAAACTAACCACTTCCCGTACTGTGGTGACCTGTAGAAACGTTGCAATTACAAAATTAATTACCTAAACACAGCTCGTGGCCACTATATTGGTATTAACATATTGCGAATTTGGATCAAGACAAATGTGTTGTAGTTTCCCGGGTTTATTCTTGCACTTATGAATATATTTTAGTAGTTTTCAGGACACGATAAACGGTACGAGTGTCCCTCCATGTCCGTGCGAGACAAGCGTTCAATTGAAATTTCTGCGAGGCTCCCATAATGTGTCTTAAGTTTCCATGAATGTTGTCGTGCCAATTCAGCACTCAAATTTTGACTAATAGTTTACATTTTTTACAGTCAAGTTATAGTTCAGTATAAATACCAATATTATAAAGGCATCACTCGGGATATCTATGGTGAGAAGTATGGGCTGCTAACATACAGCAAAATTTAGAACAGAGTAATGTTTTCGTATGAAAGATTTCGCCTTTGGATTCTAAAAACTCTCCAATATATTTTCCAATGCAGTATAGGAAGCTAATACATGTCGTATTCCACGGCTGTGCTGAGGTTCACATATTGCTTCAAGTTCAAATAAAATCAATTTAGGTCGATATTGTTCGTGTCAGTTTTCATTAATTATTCAACGAGAAAGAGATTATTTTATTGCGAACTAGACTTAACATGAGTGGAGTTGGTATACCGTAATATGGCTGCAATAAAACTTCTTAAGGTAGACTACCGTTTTTCGCTTTGTAGGGCCCTCCATGTACGACTATATGAGTCGCTATAATATTATTATAGTACTCAACGTATAGCAGCTCCGTAAAATAATACTGAACAATACATTGTGATCATAAATGTGGGCCACGGAGCATGAAAATTTCAAAAATTCACTTCAGTGGCAATAAAACATGCATATTTCTGAGACACTCCGTACGTAAAATATCCCGCGGTTTGTATTAGCAAATTTTCCAACTTTTTGACATGTGTGAATTTGTTTAGCTTGTCTGGGGAATAGTGAATGGTGACAATAAGTAACCAAGAAACGAATATTCCGACGGCAGTATTGCTAAAACCTGGAATAGAATTTATTTGCTGTAAACATTTCAACTAATATATAAAAAACTACGCTGTATTTAGCACTCGTTAGATTACTTAGGAAGTAAAAATGAATATAGTTACTTTAGTGCTTGTTGTATGCTGTGACATCACATTCTTCGCACCTGTGACTAGTTGGACGTGCTCTTATTGCGGCCCTCCAAAACCCTCTATCCCTCCACGGTTTGGTAAAAAGTCGTCAACATACCCAGATCCTTTATTTAACATTTCCCATTTGTTTTCTTATATTGATGCTACCCACTGTCATCTGGTAATTGACAACTTTCAGGACGAATACATCGAGTGGTCCCATAAAAGCGCTATTCTGCGACGGCCACAATTGGAGTTCACCCATGATCCAAAAGTAGAGAAATGGGAAAAGGAAAAACGGTGGAAATGTATCTGGACTTCATTTGGATTACTAAATGGCATTGAAACCCTTGAGGTTGAAAGAGGCAGGATATACAATTGCAATGGATCACAATATTCGTCGGCATATTTATATACCAAGGGTGAAACCTATGGCGAGGAGGATTGGTGCATCAGTTTACAATTTTATAAACATGCTTCGCAAACACGGCCCTGAAACTGCGAGATACAGATATCGATACGAATATTAGAAGATATGCTGCTCGATAGGGATTACCTTTCCGCATTTAACTACAACAAAAAGAAGACATGCGAACGATAGCGTATACATTTGGAATCGAATAGTGTTCCGAAAATACACATATTGGTCAACAACGAAATTCTTCACATGTCATACTACGGAACAAAATATTTTATTAAGCAATTTCGTGGTGAAATGTTTAACATGACGTATGGCCCTTCGGCAGATAAAATGCCAAGCACCCTAAATACTGCACCAAGACTTTGGCTGATCAGAATCTGCAAACTTCTAAACTTTAAAACTTATCAAGATTATGAAGCTGTGAATCTGGGCTGGGCGTGTGTTAGCGTTGAGTGAATGGACCCGACTTTGACAAATTTCAAGTTCGAGGACAAGGAACCACTTTGGTTGATATTCATGCATCCGACTAAACACATTTTCTTCGAAACCGCTATTGCAAACGTTTTAAAGAAACTCAAATCTTGTCAGCATCTCTCAGCTTTCCGTTATATAAAAAAAGCACGATCATTAGGATCACTTCGTAATTACACAGATGATATACATGCATATATCCAGAGGCCACTCCCTTGTGGCTTATTCAGAAGTTTCACAATGGACAAATATTTTGGATTCAACTAGAGATGACGGGACACAGATGGCTAGGATGGAAAACCACACATCGTTGCACCCATGCACCACTCCTGGTTTCAAAGATATATATAGTATTAGTGCTGACGAATTTGAAGCACAGCACGTTTCAGAGTTTGATGTGCGGCTGAGAGGAAAGAAATACATTGATGGCCATGTCTCAAAGCACTATTTTGTGGAATCACCTTCAGGCATGCAAAAACGCTGCTGTAATGTTGCCCTCATATGAAGCGAACGAATGCGCCTCACAACTTTTCAAAAATAATTCGAACAGTAGGGTATATGTAGACCAGGAAACCTACGTTAATCTTTCCATTGGGTTTCAGTTTGTTGTATCTGGAAATCTAAGAATTCTGCGGAGGGCACAAGCTATAAAAGCTTCGGGAATTTGGAACTGGCTATCCGACTTTGTTCAGGAGATAACAGCATTCACTCCAATATTGAAGGATACTGAGCTAAAGGCCCCCAACATGAAGGGCAACATTTCCACCATATTTCTTGTTTTGGTATATGGACTTGGGGCAGCACTTCTGTCCTTTCTTCTTGAGAATAGACTTTCCATCTACTGTCGAGTTGTTTCGCTTGTCAAACAAGTATGGGTTTGGCTATGTACAATGTATCGGCGTGCTAAAGTCTGGCTTTATAAACTTTCAAATTATACAATCATGTTCCATAGAAATGTTCCAAACTGGCAACTATTGCGGAACGGATGTCGTGGTTGGCCATTTCATATAATGGAGGATGGATGCAGTGCAGCATATTATTAGTGCAAATGTGACAAATACTCGAATATCCCAGCAATAGGAAATATACTGTATTTAACATAATTATGAGTTCTATAAATGTTTATCTGTCAGTAACATATACAGCGGAACAAGCTAAAAACGATTTCGATGAATATTGTGAATAAGAATTGTCTTGTTTGTTATGGTAAATTTTACATTGATAGGCATTCATTATTGGCATTGTGGGCATACTTAGTAATCTTTGGGCGTGTAGTTTGTAGCCCAGCATTATACCTTATGCCATTAATTAACTACTTCTCACGCCTTACAACTAACATACAGACAATGGTGTTATGGTATGCGCGGCATGTGACCTTTAATGAATCAGAATGAATGAATGACTACTGACATTGACAAAGAATGTATGACTAACATATTAACCTAATTATACGTAAATGTGCATACAATTAATAATATGTATGAATCCAATGTATGAGTAATGAGTAACTTTCATGAGTGTATATAAAGAAAGTCGTAATCAATAAAGACATCATCATTCAATACCGAGATCCGATGATAATCAGATCACAAGAAATATATTTGCCCAGTTTTAACCAATCATTATCATAATGTAAGTGCATCATCTTCTGAGATTGTGGCTGCTAGCCACTGCAGCTCTGCCCAGAGCCATCATCAAGCAAGCCATGCCAAATTTCCTACCATATTTCTAACTGGTGGAGATGCTCGTCGATTTTCCACCTCACTGCCAAGCAAAAACTTCATAGTTCCCCGGAAATCTCAATCAAGACAAATAAGAGCAAGAAAACTAGCAAGGCTCGTCAAAATTTTCATACCAACTTTACAATGGACGTGTCTCTAATGCCAAAGTACCAGGCTTGTGTAATCACCCTATTTTTGTCAAGTGATTAGTGATTGTGATTAAATGAAGAATATTTTTTTAATAGTGATTGGTGATTAGTGATTAATGTCAATCCCAATCACTGGTGATTAGGTGATTAAATGCTTGAAAAAATGCAAGTTGGATTAGGATTAGTGATTAAGTTTATTAATAGATTATTTAATTTGGCAATGTAATGTAGTGACAAACAAATAGATTTAACGGTGTGTTTAGAATGGTTATTCTGCCATTACCTTTTCAGTTCATATGTGGGCTGTGTGGTAGTGATCTTTTCACGTATCTACCACAGTGCCTCAGGTTACGTACCTATACTACAGATAATATGAAAGCAATTACATGGAGGTAGGACTTCAGTGAATAACCAGTGATTAAAGGGTGCTGGTTCTGGGATTAGTGATTGTGATTAAATACAAAAAATATAAAGTGGGATTGGTGATTAAGTGATTAACTTAATCACCAATCCCAGTTTGAGGATTGGTGATTCTAATCCGTGATTACGCAAGCCTGCAAAGTACACGGCTCCAAAACTGATGCAATCAGTTTTGAAACCGTTCTTCAAAACATTTAAGCTTTGGGGACAGTCTCAAGGCCTCAGCGACAACGTTATCAAGTTAACACTTCCATTTGCATTCACTGAGAACGAAGCAACATTTTGGTTTCAACTTAATGACACCCACCTTCGAAACCCTACACTTTCATACGACCAACTTGTGGAATATTTCGTTCAAGACGCCCCACTTCACAATGAACGGAAGCAAAATGTTTCGGAGATTTTGTCATCCCTACCTGCACTAGGAGAATCATCGTCCTCATATCTTTTAAGAGTACGGTACGATCTTGGCGACCAATTCACCGATTTTCCAGAAGCAACAATCGTTGAAGCTCTACTAGCCAAGCTACCGTGTAACGTAGTCGGGTGGGTTGAGGTCAAAGGAGCACCAACAACATTCAACAAACTCAAACAACTTGTCAAGGACTATGAAATGAATCACGGAAAAAACAAGAATACATAATAAGAGCCAAACATCATTACTCCTTTGACAAGCAAACACAAGACGCAAAGTACTACAATCGATTTTTGCTGAGTAAGCGAAAATGTTTCAAACCATAACATCTCATTGGAGTCGATGTAGCAATGATTATTGCACTGAGCCAGTCTCATCAACATCCCAACTTCATGACTCAACACATTCCATTCCATCCATTACAATGCAATGACAAAACTGAGATGTTATATTTCAATCTCATTGGTGATGATGGAATGCGTAATTGACAAACGATCCTTATGGTCCAAATTTTTGTCAGCTACTTCAATAATTTAGCTCGACATTGACACTGCATTATATAATTTCAAAACGTCCAAAACTCTACACCAAACTACAATACAATTCAAACACATTCATGAAACAACATCAAAGCAATTTCCACATCCAAATCTGATAGATTTGAATTGCGCACACCGTCAGCGGAATATTTTTACAAAAGTAAGTTCCTGATCCTTGTCAACAATGAAATGCAAAAAATTCTATCAAAGAAAAACAAGTTATTTTCCAAATATGAAAACGAAACGGTCTCGTAGCACTGAAGTAGAAAACTACAGAATACTGGGGGTCTGTGCCCACCTCCTTCCATTATGGTAAACCAATGATGAAGGGAACACTGATAAAGACAAAATAATGAATTAAAAAGTTGAAATCCCGTAGACGCCAGGTCACGGATGATGCAAAAATTAAAACCCATGGGTAAATGGCACTTAAGTGTAACGTGCAACGTACACAGAGAAATATTATAATACTGAGCAACTAAGAAATATATTGAAAACTGAAAAAAATGAGAAAACACGAAGACATTTAATGAAAAAATATATATACAGAAACACATGAAATGAAAGGGATCCTACGCGTATTTAAAAAAATCCACATTAACGACAACTTACAAATCTCAATTTAGTACTTGGAATTAATCTGCAGTTATATTTCATGTGCTATAACGACAGTCACGATATTCAATTGTGATTTACCTCAATAGAGAAAAACAAACTGCGATATAGCTTCCTATCAGAAAATAAGTAATTTTACAATGAAATGTCATGCTTATGACATCATGATATCGACCCCAAACGCAGTGCCACCAAACATGCCAAATATCTTTGTCAAGTCATGCGTTGCATGCGACTTACGACCAACACCAATTCTACACAAGCAACTACTACAAACACAAGACTATTATGAAATACCACCAGAGAGAGTTACATTTGTTACATGAAATACATTTGTTGGAATACAAATGCACAAATAAAATAAACAACACTACGCTACAAACAAGCATACTCCCTTGCGGACTTCGGATTCCACACTTTGGGGATAACTCCGATAGCAACTCTATAATCATCATCACAAGGACCCACAACAACAAGTCACCCTGCATGAATATTTAATATTAGCAAATTTTTTTCAATTTACTTTTTTCATTGAAATTTTTTCGTTCAGGTAAAATAATATATTCAAAACTTGATGTAACAAAATTTTAAAGCTCGCAGGAGCTCGCCATTGTTTTCAAAGGTGGGCATGTTATGGTATGCGCGACATGCGACCTTTAATGAATCAGAATGAATGAATGACTACTGACATTGACAAAGAATGTATGACTAACATATTAACCTAATTATACGTAAATGTGCATACAATTAATAATATGTATGAATCCAATGTATGAGTAATGAGTAACTTTCATGAGTGTATATAAAGAAAGTCGTAATCAATAAAGACATCATCATTCAATACCGAGATCCGATGATAATCAGATCACAAGAAATATATTTGCCCAGTTTTAACCAATCATTATCATAATGTAAGTGCATCATCTTCTGAGATTGTGGCTGCTAGCCACTGCAGCTCTGCCCAGAGCCATCATCAAGCAAGCCATGCCAAATGGCCTACCATATTTCTAACTAGCTAACTAGCATTATACCTTATGCCATTAATTAACTACTTCTCACGCCTTACAACTAACATACAGACAATGGAACCTTGTCTAACTGATATGGTCGGTATTTTGTGCAGATATTTTACGAAAGTACGAAATATCTTTTTTCAAAATATAGGAAGTTTTCTTCCGACCCGACATGGCTATAACCCATTATGGGAATAATGTCACACAATGTCTTAGTGCTGAAAACATTGATTTGGACCAGTAATCTCTTAATCCCCCCTACGTTCCCAAGGTAGGGGTATTGAAAGATTCTGGTCATTTTGCAAATCTGGATGCCATAGGTGACCTAACGCACACAAGAGTCTAAGGGGATTCACTACTGTTTTGAGGAACGTGTAACAATGAAAATGTAGGATCGGATATCATTTGCCATGTATATTGCCAAAAATCTATTATTGTCAGCGTTATTAGTCATTCTAACGATATTGCCAGTTTAGTCAAATTGAGTTTCATAATATACAATTTGAGGGCCACAAATTACTAATCTTCTATCGATTTGATCAGTTAGTAAAAACAATGATAATTGTTCAAGAAAACTTTACAATGTAATAGAAAAAATATTTAGCGGCATATTGGAATCCATGAAACCACTTGTTTGTTCGTACGATACTACCCAAATCTTTATGCAAGACATATTAACATTATATTACCAGTTGAGTTGCACAATTCCATTACCATATTTGAAACGCCCAATATTCAGTTAGCATAACTCCACACGAGATGCCGAGAGATATTTGAAAACGTTAGTATTGCTATTCCGAAGAGTCTGGAAAGGTTAGTAAAAAATCAATATTATTTTATCAAATCGGCATTAAATATTGACGCATTGGAAAATATTGATTTTCTCTTCCATCCAGTAAAGAAGCTGTGTATAACACTACTACGTCAATCCAGTTTCAAACACCAAAAGTATAGAATAAATTACAGGACCAATTTCACAATAAAAATTCGTTGTGAATCTTCTTTTTGAGTTGGCTTTGGATTGTGTGTCGCAGACTGATGCGTTAAATACGTTATCAAGTTTCGAAGTTAAACCTTTCTGCAGTTCTGAAAATAAGACACGGTAATACGACGATCCAGGATTTTATCAGCTTGGTGCTGTTCAAACTGACAAAGTCGGTAACGACCTTTATCCTACGATAAGATTGGACTGTGACTTTTTCAAGTGTTAATGTTAACGTCAAATTAGTTAAATTGTTCCTAAATTTTCGCATACGTCTAAGCACGGATATGAAATTAGGTACTTTAATTACTTCTGGCATTAAGAACACGACAATAGAAAAGCGAACAAAATGTATATACAATCCACGTATTGTCGACAACCGTCCACTTTAATTTTTCTAGTTATATTTTGTACAGCAGCAGGGAACGAATTGTCCCCGAGTCCATATGACATTTCGATGGAACGACTTGCTGAACAATTAATATATAATTCGGACGTTTACGAAGTGTTACTGAATTCAGTGGAAATCGAAACTTTGCAGTTGATTTCGAGTAGTGTTCGGGTAATGATTTTCAAACGCTACCGATCGGAGTACCTACAAACGTACTTTGGCAAGTATTTTTTGTGCATCGTAGAAAAAGTAATATGCTCGCAAATTCATTTAATTTGCTCGGAAAATCAAATATCTGAATTTTCAGGGAAAATTGTGGAATTTGCTCGGAATATTTCTTTGACAAAAACTTGATAAATAAAATCAATGGGAAACATGAAAATGATATTTATAAGGTACATGTTAAATAAATGGTTGCATGCGTTAAATGGTGCAGGTCGTGGTTCTATTAACATATGTATATACAATATCAACTTTTTATTTTGCGCAACAGTCACATATGTTAAAACGTTTTTGTTGTTATAATGTTTTTGTATTTTAGGTATAGTTATATGGATACATTTAAATACATTTCGTTTGCACAGATAAGAAATTTAATGCATAAAGATATAACGTTGCTGGTAATTCTTATTGCTTGCTCTGCTAAGACCTGGTAATAAAGACGCATTTCAATTACATCAGTAGTGCAATCTACATTCGCCAAGCACAGTTCTTTAACGGTATTTCATTGTTCCTGACTAATACCATGTAGGTCTGCTCTATGATTGTTATGAGTTAAGTTATTGGCAAACGAGATGTTTTTGCGTCATTAAAACGTTTAGCTTTGATTTGGGCTTAACACTGTGACCCAAATGCACAGTAACATACTATTGAGGAACCGTAATTAAAGTTCTCAGTTTTTGTTTCCTCCAATTGTTGCATAGGTCACTCGCAGATAAACTTATTTGTTTCCATTGTTGAACGCGCTTAGGTTTCCCTGAACCTGCCATTGTAAATATCTGCTCACTAACACAACCAAAAGTATAGTGTCTGGACGGAATTGTAAAGTGAATAAAAGTCATTCCTGTAATAGTCATTAAGAATACAAAAGAAGGACACTGACGAATTTGTATTCGATTGAAATTATGACTAAACGAAAGAAACTGGCTTCATTCTTGCTTAAACATTTAGAATTTACATTTTTACATTCACTTGATAAATACCATTCTCAAGTTTTCCATTGATTTTATTTATCAACTTTTTTTCAAAGACATTTTCCGAGTAAATTCCACAATTTTCCCTGAAAATCCAGACTTTTGATTTTCCGAGCAAATTAAATGAATTTACGAGCATATTACTTTTTCTACGATGCAGAAAAAAATATTTCCACGTACTTTCCGTTCAGACACACACAGCCCTATCGTTTAATATTTAATCCCTTTAAATCTCGACGTCAACTTGACAAATGTCTTCATACCTTCTGGTACTTTTTAATGCATCCAACGACAATGATTATATTGACAGACATGAATCCACGTGCACACTTGCAGTCGTCACGTGTAATTTTCCAACGGCTTTCGTTAATTTTCTTTAATGTACCAGCAATGAAAGTCATTATCCATGTTAGCAGGCGCAATGACATGACCATAGTCACGAAACATGTGATCATTTGTCACCGTTACTGCATTCAGGACGAAGTCGTAGGTACATTTGCAATTCAGTCCTTAAACCGATATACAAGCCCGGGGTTTGTTCACAGAAAATATTTCCGAATAACAAAGAGAAAGATAATTAAAGCTGTCATTTTCTTCAATAATCCGGTATACTCGCGACATCCAAATTACGCAAACAACCGTACAGCTTGTCAGTCGCTACTGTTCAAACATAAGGATTATCAGTATTGCGGGAGGGAAATCATGTCCGCAATTCTCCTATCAACCGTTCATAACATGACGTTCCATATGTTGGACGCAAATATTCCAGGAGAATATTTCTCAGCTCGTCGGGATGCGACAGGTCAGTACATTCTTATTGACATCACTTTAACGCATTACAGTTTCTATGATTTTCCCGATCAATATATGAGATTCGTCGGATATCGCCTTTCGGCTGTTCCGTCCGAGTCGCTGGTTTATTGCAAAAAGCATCGCAACTTCATCGATCGAGGTGTCGACGTTGTGATATGGACAGAGTCGTTTTCGCCCAGGCTGTGGGGATTAATAATAAGTGCATTTCTTACAGTTTTCACTATCCTTATGAAAATACTTATTCCAGGGCGAAACTCGGTTGTTGACAAGCTATTGCATTTGTTTGGCGGATTCATTGGAAACTCAAGTAATTCCTTTGTTCGCGGATTTAATCTGTTTGTCATGATCCAGTTTTTTGGCATGTTTATATGCAACTTTTACGGAAACGGAATTGTTAGCACGCTGACCGTATACACTCCCCAGAAACCGTATGGGACGTTGAAGGAATTTCTCCATGGCGGCTACAAGTTGCTCTGGGATGATCAGTTTGGCGACTCGCCCTACCAAAAGTTTTACGGCATGTTCAGAATAAAGAAGCTCGAATCAATTTACAGAAAGAGTTTTCATAGCGTAAATCGGCGTAACAAGGAAGTGCAAGAATCCTACGAGGGAATTTTGAAAAACATGTACGCACTAATCGTTGATTCTGGAGATATGGACGACAGTATGCTGGCGTTAAAAGGCCAAATTGAGCGAAAGTACAGTAATTATTCTTCGGACTGCTACGCACTGCAGCACGAATTAGGCTCGATGTCAGTGTTTCTTGAAAGCTATACAGTTAATAGAAAGTGGCTGCTTCAGACATACTCGCGTATCATCGAAAGTGGAATCACAACCAAGTGGAGTTTTTGGAAAAGTTTGGCTTTCCGGCATGCAAATAATTTGTCGGTGGAAAATCCCAGCCCCAAGCCGGTCATACTTGAAAAGGCGGATTATATCGGCGCACATGGTGTACGAGGTGTTGCAATTGTGATAAGCGTTTTGTATGTAATTAGTATTTTTATATTTTTTGTTTTTGAAGGGATAATATGCCGGATTTTCAGGCGTCTTTACGTCCGCTGTTGCCTAATATGGTCGGCCGTGAAGCCGACAGATATGGTCAAACGATTTGAGACGAATGGAAATGGCCAATTATTTATTGTGAGAACGAGATTTTTAAAATAAAACTGAACAGCAAGAAGGGAGATATATATATTTAATTTACGTATGCGTCTAAGTATAATAATCACTGTAACGATATAATTTCAATACAATAATTACTTACATATATGCAAATAAAGTAATTCTGAAGCAAACGTCATGCTTTCCTTACTTGAACAATTTTCTGGCACGTAGAGATACGTTTGTAGTGCTGTTGGCTGTTGAGTGTAATTGTGTCTTGTTTTGTCGTCCAGTGTGGCAATGTGCCGAGAGAGGGATGCGAATGTCCGCAAACATTTAATCTCCGACGGGCCATTATTTTCTCAACGATTCTTTGCATATTAGATCTTTTAGAATACGCACAAATTAGTCGTTGAATAAAGGAGCACTGAATCGACGAAATTAAAGGTTGATGGTAATATAAAGTAATTCATATTTTAGAAGCATAAAATAGCTTGCGGGACGACAAGATAAGCCTGGTAACAAAACCTCACATCTATTAGTCACCTGCATGGAATTATGTACCACAATTTTACGTATCGCGGGGATACGATTTTCAATCAAATGCAGTCGATCCAAGGAGTTCATCGATAGGGAAAGTTTCGTCGTCATTTATTTGCTGCATGCAAATGTGCACCTGAAAAATGAAAAATAACTGTCAAAAGTTTTTCCAAGGTGGAGGAGCAAGGTCCGAAACATTAACCTTGGTTGGTTGTAAATTGGTTAACTAGTTAATACTCGCAAGTTATGTTGACATAATTTAGCCAAAATCACTGCACTCTTAAACTCAAACTAATGGTTGTGGCAAGCTTTCCGCGTTGCGCGTTTGTAATGAACTGACATTCTCCACTTCGAAACAGAACTAATATCTATAGCAAACAAAAGCAAAACAAATTTAACAGAAAGTTAGAAACTTATTATATTTTCTTCAATTGTTCACAAATGTTTGTGCATATTATATTGAAATCCAAGAGTACACATATTTGGCGTTATTCCTGTTTTTCCTCGATCTTGTATCTACCACAAAATGGAAATCGTTTCGGGAGAAAATCAAGGTATATCAGCCTCTTACAAGTATACTAACACTCT
>CM023201.3:8358554-8373662 GCA_004115045.4 Sinella curviseta | reverse complement strand
GTATACTTGTTAGTTAAGACACATATAAATTCAGTATTTGCCTGCATTACGCACTGCTTTGCATGATACATGTTTTCACACGGACGACTTATTTTATCTACAGTCAGCTCTTTGGAGCAGATGACGTGGACGACTTTGGAGTCGCTTTGTGAAATGTCTGAAACAGCTTAGCAGTAACAGGTTAGATAACATACACTGTCGTTGTTACAAATATATAATAACATAGAAATCAGCTCCTTTTCGGCTCATGAGGCTTGAATTTGTATAGGTAAAGATTCGTTATAGTTTCTGTTTAGGCATGCACGGTTTATGTGTGAATGCTGTCAATGAACATATCTTGCAACCTAAAACTCAATTTCCGTTTTCGTTCACCGGAAACGAAAGGTGTATTATATACGCCACAAATCCGTTCACACAAAAATTGTTGCATAAAATTTATGTATTGTTTAGTACAAAATGGTTTTTGTTTCTTCAAACTAAAGTGTTTAGCCGAAAATCATACATTTTTCAACTTGCATTGCAGAATATTTTTGAGGGCTATATATATATCCATGCGCGCAAATATATAACATGACTGTTAAAATAAACTTTCTCACACAAATAGCTTATTACGTAAAACATCCGCTGACATATGTAAGCATTATTGACTCTGGAAAACGGTTCCATGACAACTATCAATTCGACATTACAGACTATATGAGTAATTCCATCAGTTGCTGGAGGTATGAAAGTAATTAGGCCACACGACATACCCAGAATGCTATCGTAATCTCGAAATTACTGACCCGAAATCTATTCAGGACGCTGCACATATAAAGTAAATTATATGAACGGTGGGTATTGTTAGGTGCTTTATCAAAATATTTTGACATCCACAACAATTACAATGCAGGAAATGCCCCAACTCTTTACTAAATATATTTCGTTCAGCCCAAAAAGTTGTTTGATGTCGTCTAACAGTATATGGTGTGCAGAACGTGTAAACTTCCATATACATACATACTGAAATTCGGCAAACAATATTTTCTAACTAATCTGAAGGTAATTATCTCCTAGATCAATATTTGTGAGAATTTCTGATGAAATGATTTATTTTTTGATAAAATTGTAAACTCAATTCCATTGCACAGAAGAAAAATTTATATTCGAGATTGTCTCAGAAGTTATTGCCAGTATCCAATATAACATAAATTCCAAGTCACCATAGTGCTTCCCAGTAGAATACAAGATTCATGCCACTTACAGTCTTTATGGTAAACCGGATTCGCATTTACATGAATTCATTTAATTCAAAAGAACTAAAATGGTCAATTAATTCTAACAAATAATGGTAAAAGAAATTTGACCTGGACTTTTATTGCAAATGTTTATTTATAATGTTATCTTCATTGGAAGCGTCAAAAATTCAACCAACCGTTTAATTCAAGTTTCCCAACATTGCGGATAAATGATCATTACCTACAGTGCATAACAACTTTCCTGTGACACAGTATTTCATATTTAGTCGCCATACTGTATGTAATATTTAACGTGCGAGAACTTACACAATTTTAGGTTGTCTTAGTTACAAAATGCGACATATTTATGGAACTAATATAATGAAGACGTTATAGGACCAATATTCGTTTTAATTCACGAATGTTCACAAATTAAATGTTTTGGATTTATTGCAAATTAAATACTCGTTTTTTGCTCCAATGCAAACCTTAGCGTACGAACCTTTTTATTAGTATGGATGTAGTGACGATTGGATTCCATACACATGTCTAACAAATTAATGAGCAACAGATTTATTTAATTTCAGATTAATTTTCGTCAAATCTTGTGAAGCACGGGACACTTTATAATGCGAGACATTATTAATTCCGCAGTACCCGTATTTCAAAGTTCAAGTTACCTGCATAATATACATATTTCTCCGCATCGCCCGATTTCATGTATGTCGCTGAACTATTCAAAATGAATAAAGTATGATAATTTTCTTAAAATAGGTTCCAAATAGGTAAATAACAATATTTTCGAATTGAATTAAATACACCTTTATATAAAATCAAAAGTGATAAATATCGGAGCCCAATGAATTGTATTTTGATTTTCGGTGCAACTAAACATGCAATGCCAGTCGGAGAATCAAAAAATAGAATAGATAAGTGGTTTTATATAGTTACTACGTGTATGTGATTCGCACAGCATATTGGAAGACATAGATTAGATATTTGGCTAAATGCAATGAAATAGTAGATCTAATTCGGGATGCATGTATCCACAACAAGGTCATATTTTCGAGGCTGTCGACGACAAACTACAATTGGCAGTATATTATATTAATATGGATTAAATTCAAAAACTAAAGGACATCTTGGGAGTATTTTCCAACGGACGCCGTTAACACAGAGCAGTACTAGTTTTAATAAACTTGAACAACATTTAAAATTGCAGATACTGCTAAATCGGCAACAAATTGTGTTAGTTAGTACCCTACAAACATTCTGAGCCACACCGTATCGTAACATACTAAACCTACTTAGTCGTTAAATAAACTAAACGGAGCACATAAAAGTTTTGGTGTCGTTGTCAAACCAGGGAATTTATTATTGTGGAAATCTTGAATGGATATAGAAACCTCTCAAAATTTGACTGCACTGCAGTTTACGTTCGTGGAATTTACAAAAGTGTTGTTGTTCAAAACATGATTTTAACTTCGATTGAAAAAATATGACTTGTAAATTTGTCTACAAAAAATTTGTAGAGTAAAGTACAGTAGTGGACATTTGTGCTGATAAAGAAGCACTGTAAGGTTACTTTCTAGCATGCAGTGATAAATCATTGTTAAGGGCAAATATTCCAGTCGGATTGGAAATTAAATACTAAAATATAATGGAAATCCATTGCCATTGATGGTTGAAGATAGAAAGTCGCAGCTTGTTACTTAAGTCTCTGATCTTCCATAGTAGCTGTCGGTGTGGTTCTAAAAGGTGAAAACGTTTAGTTGTTCAAAGCAACAACTGAGCGAGTTCTGCAGGGCGCAGATGTACTAGAAATGATTTTAAGGAGAAAAATCTATTAGATGTAGCCAAATGAAATGACTGTTTGAATTGAATTTGAATTGACATGAAATTTGCGCAAAGATTTACGTATTCTTTTCGTTAATACACATATTTCATGTTTGAACTTTACTATACTGAAGTCAAAGAACATCAATATAAATACTTTTCCGGAAGAGACACACCTATTTATTAATTAAGTTTCCTGAGCTGTTAATAATTTGTGTTGACGTCATGTCGACTCACTTAGCCGCCAGTTATTCACCGATTGCGTTTTTACAATCTAAACATGTACGAAGATTGGAGTTAACTGAATCAGTGGTCGAAGTAAATTTACTGAGAACACACTAATTTCATGTGAGCTGCGAATGATTAGCAACAGGCAAAATGAAAACGGAAGGTTGATTTAGCTTATTTACTCTCTCCTTAGGCAAAGAATATCTTGTGTTTTTATATTATTCACTCTCCGTCATTAGAGCAAGCTAGAATTAAATGAAATCTACTACGTGGATTGTAGATGTCGGCCAATAAAAATGAAATGCATATTTTCACAATTTAATTAATTAGTTTTCACCCACCGTGGAGAGCAGCAGTTCTAACATTAAACCGTTTTTTATTAGTTTGTAGAGCATCGGGCTGACATTTCCTGACACGAACTAACCGGATTCATGGGGTAGAAAAGAGACGTTTGTAGGCATACACGTTTGCTGCTGTAGCCTGTTTGTAATAAAAGTTCGAATTTTGCAGAAGCTTTTTATTGGGTGTGGTCGCTATAACGAGATGAAATGTAGCAACAGTTGAGGAAAAAATCGTTTACAAAAACTGGCTTATTTTTGGCAGATTGCAGCAAGTGTACGAAAGATCTCACAATGTATACATCATGCATGATATTACGTCACAAATTGTATTTTTGCGGTGATCAAAATAAATAAGAAAATTAGGTTGGTGATCCGAATTTGTTTACTCGTTGAATTTTTAAATTAGTGTTTGAAGTTCCATTCTGAACACATCATGAAAACCAGTGCCATGTTGAATTCAGAAACTAATTGATCATATTGGAAATATTTATTTGCCGCATGCATGCCATGCTACTCGGTCTTTTCGCGAGTTGCCTAGAGCAAAATATAATTGATACCTCCGTACTGGGCTGAGAAATTGTCATAATTCCTGGTTTTCAGTCTGGCGCTAGCATGTGTTGCCATTTGAAGTTTCGGAAGCGATAAGCTATCTCCACAGTTTACTCTTCTGTAAAGTCCTTTACTCGTTTAGGATTATGTGTCCATGTAAATGGAATGAACATATCTTTGAGGACTTAATTTGATGTAAATAGTGTTTTACGGAGATATAAGCTATAGCTGTCTTCTTTGTGCTCATGAACTCCCAAATATAAAAAGCAGTCATTTTTACAAGCAGACGATAGTAACGAAACAGAAAAAGTAGGATGCTAACAAGTCTAGTTAACTCAAAGTCAAATCAATATTTGGCTGCGTTCTAGTTGATTCAATTGAATTATAATTTGTATGATTTATCAGTTGCGATAAGGCGTAATGAATAATGATCAATTGAAAGTATGAGAGATCATTATTGCACTCGCGTCTTGCACCGATTTTTTAAGCTTTGATTTCTCTCAAATATTAGGGTCGGTCAAAATAATTTTTTCATGTAATGATACTTTCCGCTAGACATTCCTTATGACAGTTTGAATGAATTCAGCTGAATAAAACTAACATGACCTATGAGCTACCACATATCATGGCAGGTGGATCCTTATGGTAACTTAGCCAGCAAAAATAAATAAAAAATACGTAGTTTCGCTAATCTTTTACCAGTCATGGTCATTTGGATTCAGTCAGCTAAACCTTGTTTGATTCATATGTCAGAAATGTGAAATAGGTGGCCCATAGTTTCGATAATAACGACAGATTGGCGTTTTTCATGAAGTTGGGCACTTTGAAGGTACATTAATTATTCCGAACAATTATAACAAAAAATTGAAACAACTCCTTCTCAAAATTTAATTTCAAACTTCGTCCGATATATTGCAGATGTCAATCAATGATTAATACTTATTGGTAACAAATTCAGTCTCCTATGTTCCGTAATGAGTAATCCTATAGTTCTGCATTTTAGTGCCAAAATTACGTTTACACTAAATCACCTCGATAGGGAACTGTAAGCGCTGCAAAACAGTTTTAAACGTTCGTCAATACACAGTTTATTGCTTGTTTGCCGATGCACGTCGTTAAACACTAATTTCATCAATATTCTCAGTATGCCCCATTCACCACTGCCCCATTTCGTCTCCATGGGACAAATAAAAAGATACATTTGGGCAAGTTGGGTACCGCTGGACCCATTCATATACGTACGCATTAACTTAATTTGAAATATAATATTTATTTTGGGTAATTTGAGGCGCGTATGAACATTTTCACAATGTACACATAATATGAAGTATGCGACATAAATATTATTTTGTCGTGTACAAGAAATATTCTATAGCGAGATGTGGTTAAAGTAGATGTAGTAATGAATGTATTATAAAGTTGAATATGAGTGATTATGTGTTCTAAAGTCAGAAAGTCTAAAACTATTAATTATTGTTTCTTCATTGTAGTCTAATTATCGAAATTGGATGGAACTTATTACGAAATTAAATAGACTTCTGGATAGTTTCCTTTAAGCCGACGTTTTCCAGAGAAGCTGACATTTATCTTTGTTTTTACGGTTACACAAATTTACAAACAACGGGTTATTTGACAGTGTGGTTAATATCTTCCTCATGTAGTAAACTTATTTCTAAATATCCCACACTCCGTGTAGTGTCATGCTTTCAAATATGGTTATTTTAATCTTTTATTTTGTGAATAAATTTTTGCTGATAATTCAAATAGTCATCGAAAACATTGCAGCCATCCTGCGGGAGTCTCGTGTCTATTAGCTGTTGAACTAGTCTCTAGATTTTTAAATAGTATTCAGATTAAGCAGTAGGTCATCATTAATGTTGAGTATTCTAAGTGTCGATTGTCATTGAGAAAACTCTATAAACGATATTTTGAGAAATTTTCTTCAAAGCTGAAGTTGCGTCATCCAAGCTTTCCGACCTATCAAATTATATGAAGTGGCATTACATACTCGAGACATTCAAAAATGAAATGTAATGCCACCGGGGCTGCTGAAACGTGAAAATGAAGAATATGACGAAACCTTTGATTTGAATGTGTCTGGTCACATTGTTAATCGTTCCACAGGGATGTATGAATCTATTATCAAACAAAGACAATCCTGGAAACAACTACTGAAACGTCATGACAATTTGTAGTATATTAACAACAGTTTACGTAGTATATTTACTGTTCATTATAAACCTTTTCGAAATAAATAGCATTTACAACTTTTATAACGCCATTACTCCTTTCAACGTTGACCGATTTTGTTCAAATTTTCATGGAGGTACCTTAGGGCACCATTAAGTTTGTTATGGATCCAGGGATTCCAGTCCCAAGGGAATGCTGAGGGGTCACTCATATTTCATTATAGGTAAAACAATTACTTTGCTTATCCGATATAGAATAAAAACCTGAGCGTTTTTTGCCATGACATAATGGGTCAATTCGATCAACTGTCGGAAAGGGAGCTTTGCAAAAACACGAATCACCCATGGGTCAAAATATTTTCGGAAATTGTTCTAAATGTCAGATAAGCGTCTTGGGAAGTGAAATGAGTACCACATTGCTGAATTTAACATGCACTATACTTCCAGTATTTTTTTAAATTCAGGTTTACACCCGACCTAGTTTAAACTAAATTAACATAATTTATGATAAATGCAAATAGCTATGTAATTGGATGATTGACTGGGAATATAAATTACATGCATTCAAAACCTAGTTGATATTCACGTCAATGCCATAAAAAAATGGTTAGTACGACATGGACCCCGTCCTGGGTTATTACCCATGAAGTGCCCAAGCTAAAGGAAGTTATGAGGTAAGGTAAGGATACATGGTGCCAAGGAATTTCCTCTAACTAGGACAGTTTATGCGGTACCAGAGAAAAATCACTACTAGTTAACTGAATAGGGCATAACTGAAAATTAGGTTTAACCTACATTTTTAGGCTTAGAATACTAAATGTTACTGTCATATCAAATATCATAAGTATAATAACCAAAATTAACTGCGAAATCCTAAAAATGTTAACTAAATTGCTTTAATCATCATAAAAAGTAATTATATGTTCGTGCATTTCCTAAATGTGACATATCTTAACTAGGATAACCATTCACTAAAAAACCACGGTTCCAAATTTTCTTCCTCGCATGATGTGTGTAACCTTCCTGTTAATTAAACTTTGTCACCCGCAATTTCATTTTATGTCGCTTAGCTTCATGTGGTGTGTAATTTGTAAACTGTCCATTAGCAAAATTAGCGTAACGCAATCAAAAACTTGATAATAACCAGCTTATAGAGACAATGCATTATTTGCAGATGTTCAATAACTAAAGGAAAGACTCCTCCATGACGGAGATGCCACATCATTCATAAAATTATTAAACAACTTGCTGTATAATTTAAAACTATAACTTCCTGTCCGAACAAACCCCTAATTTTTAAAGTACGCACAAAATAATAATTATCGTCCAGAGAGATTGGTCACATGCATATCCACGGTAGTCGATAATTACTACCATCACCGAAATGGCAACTGCTAATTAAAACTGCATGAAAGGTTAATTTATCCACTGCGGTAATATTGCCATTTTCGAACTACGTCATTGCTAGTCCCATAAATTTATATGCATTAATTACAGTAAAATTCAAGCTAAATTCCATCGGAATTTAACGCGTAAATGAATTAGTAAGTGCCTAACACGAGTATCCATTCAGCATTCAAAAACGAAATTGAGGTCCACATACCTATTGCATTATTTTAATGACACACACGACAGCTTTAAACACGTTGACCTCAAACCTCAAAAAACCCTAAAAATGCTGTTACATTGAACTATGATAGCAATAAGGAAATATATTTTTTAAACTCAACCTGAAGATATAGTTTAAAAATCACTACATTAGTATTACTAAAGGCTGTAAAACTCTTTCTAGCTTATCAAATTTGACTGGATCACTGATTTACCCCACTTTTGTCATTTGCAAAACATGTCTACAACAGCAGAAATGTTTTGGCTTATCTCATTAAACATCTCATAAGCCAATGACAAGATCCCTACCGATATTGAACTGGTTATTACGATGGTATCCGCATCGCGTTCCCAAACATATTTTTTGTTAGTGGGTTCATTGCGCATCTGTTTATGATTGGCTGTATATGGATTGTTTTTCAAGTAGTGTGACGCTCTTTGACAGACTGTTGGGGTTCAGAACTTCTGTCGTAAATTCATCGTTGCGCCAACCGCAATCCTGTAGGAATGAATATAACCCTTGCAAGCGGTAGAATTCTACTGCCCCACTTGTATGCGTAGCGAAATGCGGTGAGCACATTAAATGCATGTTCACCAATGAAGCAGCAACTTCCAAATCCAATTCCATACAGCAATGCTAGAAATATAGTTGACGCATTTCCGTGTATACTCGCTCGCTTCAATGACCCTTATGACCGGACTAAATGCTGTGGACTCGCGCATCAAATCCAACCAGCTGCTCCATATACCGGAAAACGAAACTGCTTTGATTCTCCTGATAACGCTAGGAGGAACTGACCCAATTACTTGAAACCCGAGAGAAATGTTTACTAGCGACTCTTTGTCGACATGTACGGCGTATTCAGGATGCGACTGAAATATTTTCCGCGCGTATATCTTGGCCCTGTTCGACGGCAATAAGAGTGCGGATTTGTTGCACATTTATAGATGCAACCGCAGAAGCATATCTTGTGGTTCCATTAATTTTGGAAATACGCTATCCTTCATAGAGTCAATATGGTCACCTGAAATGTTGAACCATTCTTCCGAATGATCTCGGAATGTTTCCTTAAAAATTGATGCACTGTTGGGGTGCAGAGAAGAATGGCTTTCTGAACTTGTTGTAACATTTGTTTTGACAATAAGATTCGTGCTGTAGTGGTACCACTGCATTACTTCGGACATTGCCCAAAAGTCATTGCGGACATGAAAGACGACATGAGTAGCCGAACTTATATCGTCGGTTCAATTTTGCAAGGCGTGTGCGGATCTAAATTGCCAGGACCAGTCAGTAATATGCAGTAATGTAGGCCGAACAAATATAGTATACCCGTCCTGTACAAGCTCATCAAACATCTCATATGGTATCAAGTATCTGGGGGAAATAATACTGTAAACATTGCTGTTCTTGTATCCGTTGCTCACAATGATTCCTCCAAGCAGCATGGCAAGAATACTTAACCAGAGGTGAGTATTGTCCAGTAAATGAGGCTGAAAAGGATCACCCTGTTCCAAAAACATTTTGATAATGCACACAAGATTAGAAATGCGAGTTGACTTTCCGGACAAAATGTGGGAAGCCTGCGACATTAGAATGGTAACTAGAAGAATAGCAAGCCAAACCAATGGCTCGTAAACACGCAACAATTCCTAAAATCCGTAAGAGTGGTTTCCTCTTCCGCTACCACAACTAACAAAAACCAGTCGGTTCTGCAAATTTTCGTACGACAGGGGAAGAGTTAAAGGAACTGAATTGGTGACGAAACGGATAAAAAGTTCCAAGTCGTGTCGAACATAACATGGTGGCATCACGTGCGACCTTCCATTTCTGCAGTATTTTAAATTGGGCGAAGGGGCCACGACTGTAGCATTGCCAATGATGTCGAACAACACGGATGCACTGCCGGTAGAGAAAATGTCGCTTGGGTAAGTGGCGAAGGAAATTTTCCCACAACTTTCCATTTTTGTGATCACCTCCTGCCTCTGCAAACTTGATAGCATGTGCACGAAAACATTCCAGCGCGGTTCCTCGTCTACAGGAGGATAATGAAGATAGTGTGCAATGTTGAACAAATCAACATTTGTGTGCTTCAAGGACGCTTTCCTTGAGTCGATATTTTGCCGGTAACGCGTAACTTTGCTTATGCTTTCGAAATTTTGGTTTCCAATCATCATGATTATCACTACCACTTGCCTGAAACCAACTGGGTCAAACGCAGATATCCTGATCCTTGATGTTTTGAAGTGGTGCAAAAGGTTGGAGTTAATTTATAGGTGGCTTCGGTCAGGTAATTAAAAGATGCACAATTAAAGTTGATGGTGGTGGCGGTGAGAAGGTGGCAACTTGTGGGATGAATACGATGCAAGAATAGGTTTTTGTAGTTGAGCAGGAAGACGGATTGCTTCTGCCGTAGACGACTACGGTGCGGTGGCAGCGAGGTGAATTAAAGCAACGTGGTGGTGGTGGTGAGGTAAAAAAGAAGAATACACGGTAAATGAGAATGTAATAAGAAAACGACGTGATCTCCAGCAGGTTTACTTTACACGGTGAATTTATTGAGGTAAGGAAAAACACCGGAGTCAAATTGGGCAGCGTGCATGGCTGCTTCACAAAATACACTGGAGATAGCTAGATGGAGTGCGCTCGCCCTTTTATATCTGCGGCGAGCCACACACACACACACATAAAAATTACACACATAAAAATTACACACAAACGGTTCCTGCCTTACCCCCGTTTCAGCAATCTTCCCATTGGTATTTCCAGCATAATTTGTCAGTTGGTATTACGCAGTTGCTTAGAGTGTTGTTGTTACCTGTGTCCACGATGCACTGAAAAGAGGAGAACTGGTAAATTTTATGTTGCCACTTCCAAATATCAAGAAGATGACGCATGTCGCGTAAATTTCTGACTCTTCAGCTTGTTCTTTCAAATTAAATACTTTATTTTTTCACCGCACGTCCTTTTATCCAGAGCCTACATATCCCATCCTACAACAGGATAAGAGCCTGATAAGAACCTGACATAAACTAATATACAGATGCCACTGATAATCTATCGAGGACGAAAAGGTCAACTGTACTTTAAGGAACAGATGATAATTTTTGCCATTGAGTTTACTGCTATAAATAGTGGGAAGCAGGTTTTCAAAAGACAATATTACCAACAGGCAACTAGTACCAAATCTTTGTTAATTGAAGCGATTTTCCCTTAAACTCACGCAATTGTCATGTCAAATTCAAAATGGAATGAATGACATATCAACACAGAGATGAAGGCCGCTCTCTGTAGCAAATGGACATCCAGAAGACTCCATAAAAACTTAAAGCACCGGTGATTATCGAATTGTATGGAAGCGACTGTAAGACGAAACGTGAAACTACTAATTGATGAGTGACAGTGGGGCTTTTTATAGGCATAGCAGAAAGCAAGCGGAAGCATAACTATCAAGATATTCGACAAAACGGTTTGGTTTTATGCTTCCTATTCCATCGAGGTTGTTTGCAAAGCTACCATCTGTCACCAGGATACGGCCCATACCATTCGAGTTTGCTGAATATGGCGTCAACGGTATCCAACCTTATTCATTGCATGAAATGCAAAGACGAGCATATCATACGGAACAAAACATTTGGCAAAGCCCCTGGCTATAATTTTTTAGAACAATAACTGAAAGTGATCCAGGTAACGATGTGAACCAGTCACGTCTAGTAGAGATTGCTTCCGTGATATGGGGTGTATAACAATACCCAAAAGTTAAATCTAAGGCTAATGCTCCTAGAGTGAATTTGACTTTCTTTCTGTCTGCAAGTGCTGATTATATATACGTATACATACATGACATGACAATTGCACTGATGCATTTATGTTAATAATGTTATGGCGACAGTACTACTTATTAAGCCATAATGATTTGTGTGAAATACATAGCGCGTTACTTATCTTCAATTTCGGTAATTGTAAGGTGCACCGTTGGTATTGAAAACCATCGTGGCTGCCTGCGATTTTTATGACAATATGAAATTGATTACTTATGTGTACATGTAAAAGAAAGTATGAAAATTGGCTTGTTTTGTAACTTGGACGTGAAAGCTAACAATAACGTTCACCAACCGGTTTTGCCTTTTCTTTGGTAGTACTTTAGTATGGCTACAATTTGAAACACTCTTCATCGATACAGAGCTTTTATGTCCTACTTACAGTTTCAATGCGTATTTAGTATATCAAAGCTTTATGGAAAATAAGATTTTAATCATCTATCTAATATCCAATATCTATTTAATATTTCCACCCTTAATTCATTCAAATTATTCACTTGTGGTACGATGTTCCATCGTAAACATGCTTTCGTAATATTCTGCTTCATATCCGCGACATAATTTGGTTTCGACGCCCACAAATGGCACCAAGAAGTATCTTGATTGTTAATTCTGCTAATTAACGTTTATTGTTGTTCTAATTTATCCTAGTCACGTCATTATAAAAACTTATAGAAAATGGATGCTTTTTCCCATCGTGCAAACATACTTATCAAACGTTGGTGCATTTCCTAACCGCGATGTTTCAATCCATAACAATCCATCAAATCAATGTCATGATTTTTGTCGTTTTTTGAGATTCAAGTCGAAGCCGAAGAAATTTATCTTGAAAGAAATACTTCTACCAAAAGCAATGACAAACCTAGTGTCTGAGTCAACAAAAACGTTTACTTACCATAAGGTTCCTTCTAATTTACTTACTCAACACAGCTATTATTTAGTGGTAATGTACGTCCGTGACAGTTACAAAATAAATTTGTAAGCAGCTCAACTGTTTCGCAGAAACATTTTACACCCAAGTTTTAATAAGCTCTAGCAGCCATAAATAGATTATTGAGTAGTAGGGTTTGCGACTTACGTTAACAATCTATTTCTTTGGAATTAATCATCTTGCGTGCATAAAGTACTCTAAACATTTTAACTCAATGAGCGCACTAGAGTTACGGATTTTCAGATGGATGGTCAACAAATCGCACTTTCAGATCGTTTGATGCTGAAAAATCGTTCCAACAAAAATACATGTAACGAGAAACTGAGATGTTTCTCAAAGGATGTGCGTTCTCATACCAAACTGTAAACCATGAACAAATAGTCCATAAAAATATAAACGAAAACTGATCTAAAAAGTAAACTAGAGCAGAAAATATATAAATACAAGAATAGAAATTAGCTTTACACACATACATATTTTATACATCAATTACCAGTGCTAGTTTTTTTGGCAACTCTGAGCAAGCTGTGAAATTGACTAACCTGACGGAATGTATTTCCTCCCTCAGTACAGGTTCTCGAATGGTGGCGTTAAAAGTATCTAGTCTGATTTATGAAAAAAATACAAGTAAAGTATATTCCTTATGTGAACATGACAAATTATGTGAAGGACCACATTTCAATGATAGAGCCAAATGAACTAAATCAGTCATTTACAGGTAAGCATAACCAAAATCATGTCATAAACTATTTATGCAATTATTTGTCAATGGGTATTAAATGGTTTGTAGGTTTTTGGACGACATATTGACTAGTTAGAACGCTCTGGTCCGTCAAACTCTCGGAAATACGTTTGAAAGTTTTCGTATTTCCGGGCAAAGCACCAGCGTCGTCGAGTTTATCACATCAGAAGAAACGTCGTAATATTTCCGATAGATTTCTTGTTACTACAAACAGCTTATGGAAGTATAGAGCATCTTTAAAGCTAATTGACCCCCCTAAAATTTTCATCTCTTCGATTTCATTTATATTTTCCCCCTGATACGGGCTAACATGAAACCGTTAATTGCCAAGTTTCAGCCCTCTCCTCCTTCTCTGGTGACCACGGCGCCAACATGTAGTTTTCAGAGGTACCCAATTACACGTTAATTTTATACATGCACAAAATTTTTAATTTTCAATCGATTTTGGAGATTACTAGCAATTCTGAATCTCCAACTCAAAATCTAGGATGGGTATTTTTTGGATTTTTGAAATTGTATCAAATGTCAAAGTTACAGAGCCACAAAGTTGAAAAATTGACCAAAATCCCACAATTTTTGGATTTTGGGAAAATACTGAATTTTGTCATTTTTGGGAACCTGCTGATTCGTAAGTTGATATACTAGGAGAATTCTGAGATATACGTTTTGAAGCCCTCTTTTCGCGCTATGAGACACATACTATGCCATTACGTAACATGTTGTAGCATATAAATGGCAGCAGGCCAGAATTGTAACAATTCTCCATGTCATTTTGATTAAATGTGACCTTAACGAAACTTATCACGTGTGTAATATGCACTAAATAAAAAATGTGCTAATGCAGAAAATAGCCCTTTCGAAACGGCTCATGGACATCCAAATCATGTTTCATGACATCTTCATTTTTTGTTGCCATGCGATACTTTGATTTTCAGTTGCATTCTCTGAAACATCGGAATAAACACTTGACTGTATTACCGAGAAAACATTGACTTTTGGCAAGAATTCTGGATGTCCATGACCAGTTTCGAAAGGGCTATATTTCTGCATTAGCATATTTTTTATTTAGTGCATATTACACACGTGATAAGTTTCGTTAAGGTCACATTTAATCAAAATGACATGGAAAATTGTTACAATTCTGGCCTGCTGCCATTTATATGCTACAACATGTTACGTAATGGCAAAGTATGTGTCTGATAGCGCGAAAAGATGGCTTCAAAACGTATATCTCAGAATTCTCTTAGTACATCAACTTACGAATCAGCAGGTTCCCAAAAATGACAAAATTCAGTATTTTCCCAAAATCCAAAAATTGTGGGATTTTGGTCAATTTTTCAACTTTGTGGCTCTGTAACTTTGACATTTGATACAATTTCAAAAATCCAAAAAATACCCATCCTAGATTTTGAGTTGGAGATTCAGAATTGCTAGTAATCTCCAAAATCGATTGAAAAATTTTGTGCATGTATAAAATTAACGTGTAATTGGGTACCTCTGAAAACTACATGTTGGCGCCGTGGTCACCAGAGAAGGAGGAGAGGGCTGAAACTTGGCAATTAACGGTTTCATGTTAGCCCGTATCAGGGGGAAAATATAAATGAAATCGAAGAGATGAAAATTTTAGGGGGGTCAATCAGCTTTAAAA
>CM023201.3:8306422-8358454 GCA_004115045.4 Sinella curviseta | reverse complement strand
TGATGGACACTATTCGTGGTTTATTCCTTTACATTCATAAAATCGTGCGAAGTATCATATATGATCAGGTATCGCTTGATAAAAGATGGGATGGATTTTTACGCGTTTTCGAAAGAGCTTGTATTATGTGTAAAGTCACATTAAAATTTCGGAATTAATTTGCATCAAGAAGTGCAGAACAATCACCACAAAGAGTAAATTACACTCCGTTCGGCATTAGAAGGGACAGTAGGTGAAAATGCTGTAACTCTACTAGAGCAGCTGCCATGAGCCCGGTAACCTACAATCGAATACATCCCTATATGAGTAGTATTTGTGCCAATTATCAAGAATTTGCACTGGCGTTTATTGGATTGGTGGGCATATTAATATAAAATGTAAAGAAAAGGGTGTTCGCAAATAGAAGGGACAGCATATAAAAATAGTCTGAAAAGGGTGAAATGTGACCAAATATGAGTTTGAATATCATTTCATGTCTAGTTAAGTTGCAACTCAACTTTATATCGCGATTTTGGTTGAAAATTTTAAAAATCTTGAAAAGCCATTTACGTGGGAAAAGTGGACCGTGGCAATATATGGCCCGTATGGGACACACAGCGGGCTCGGGCTAGACATAGTACGGCCTAAAATAACAAGCAGTGTTCAGTTATAATAAGTGCGTTTACATACAGGCCGTTTCGGCCCGCTTGGCGGAGAAACTAAGCATCAAATATTTGTCTTTGACATTTTAGTGCATATTAGTGCTAAATTTCGAGAATATTGATTGTCCGATGTTTCATTGGCTAGCTAGGATACTTAAAGTCATTAAATCTTCTGTGTGTGGACGTACTTATTATAACTGAACACTGCTTGTTATTTTAGGCCGTACTATGTCTAGCCCGAGCCCGCTGTGTGTCCCATACGGGCCATATATTGCCACGGTCCACTTTTCCCACGTAAATGGCTTTTCAAGATTTTTAAAATTTTCAACCAAAATCGCGATATAAAGTTGAGTTGCAACTTAACTAGACATGAAATGATATTCAAACTCATATTTGGTCACATTTCACCCTTTTCAGACTATTTTTATATGCTGTCCCTTCTATTTGCGAACACCCTTTTCTTTACATTTTATATTAATATGCCCACCAATCCAATAAACGCCAGTGCAAATTCTTGATAATTGGCACAAATAATACTCATATAGGGATGTATTCGATTGTAGGTTACCGGGCTCATGGTAGCTGCTCTAGTAGAGTTACAGCATTTTCACCTACTGTCCCTTCTAATGCCGAACGGAGTGTAGTTATGATATAAAAAATCACTGCGAGTATTTTTTCCATATTTGTGAATCTCCAACATATTTTCCAACATATGTTTGTAAACCTACTTACATGATGTACTGTACAACATAAATATTTACAGCTACAAACATAAACATTACGCCAGTCAACAGAGAATCATGTCCACATTGGTGTACGTAAGATAAGTTAACCTCAATTTAATCCTGTGTTTGTTTGGCGTAAATTTTCTCCAACGGTCAATGAGCCGGTTCTTGTTAATCCTACTTAAAAGGTTTTTAAATACTTGTCGAGTGCCTGCTCCTTATCTCCTAACCTGTAACCACCTTTAGCTTCTACCCATCAGCACATATTTCAATTGAAAAAATCACGACTGAACTGAATTACAACCATTTGATTGATGTATATTAATGCATACACAAATAATCATGATAATTTTTCCAGCCAGTCGATAGTTAACAAACGTTGCACCATCAAAACACAGCAACTCTCTAAAGCACAGACATATTATAGGAAAGGTTATTTCAAGGTCATCCATATTTTGATTCAGCTGAACGGCTTTGGTTTTCTGTTCGGCATGTTTTGTCATAATTCATGCTGCTTATATACGTACATTCAATTACCATTTTTTATTGCCATGTTTTCTCGATTGATTTTTTAAATTATAGAACGACGACATAAAAAAGTAGTTAAGCTTGTACTCTTTTAATTTATAAAGGATGTGCTTTCCTTGCCACTCCCATTAAATGTGCGAAGGTAGATAAATACTGCATTTTAAGAAAAGGAAAAGAGTTTCGTTAAATTTGAGTTCAATATTTTGAATTATAGCCATTAAGTTGTTGGCGTGATTAGTCAGTTATGGTAACGGCGTCATAATCACAGGCGAGCCATGCGCTTTGCCGTATGCGCGCCCAGCCGAGTTGACTCGCTGCCTATCTGTAATAATCTCCATGATACCGCAAAGTAGAAACAACTAGAGTGAACAATCCTCATGTTTTTCGTCGCAGCAGCAACAAGTGCAAAATGCAGTAAGACATGTAATTTAATGGTTAGCATTGTTCATTTTTTCATTTTGACAAAATGTTATGAACAATTTCCTTGATTCCGTGTGACATCATTGCTCATTATAAGATATTTTCCAATATCCTTTTTGAATTCCAGCAGCTAAGGATTCCGGCTGACTAAGTGGTCATTTCGTCATCCCCATGAGTATAAATAATCAACAAGACGACCTTCCTAAATTAGTTTGACGCAAACATACATTTGCTATTCTAGCCAAACTGGGGAATAATATGATGATAGTTGTCGTTAGTATTTACTGTTAAGGATTCAAAACGAATTTCTTCGTAAATATTTCATTATATACAAAATTCATTTCATACAGTTGATTTCAAAGAAATGCGACCGGAATTGAATCTTCAGCATACAGCTTATTTACTTTGAATTTAATTTCAGGTGGACCCCTTGAAGGCGCAGTTTGAGTTAAATGCATCAGATGTAGTTAAAACTTTTATTCAATGGATGTTTCAGCTTGAAATCTAAATGTCGGGAACATGTGGACTTTTTATATTGTCAATTGCAAATAATGTTGAACGTAATTTGCGGTGTAACCATTCTTGCCCACAAATATGATAGGCCAATCAGTTGACATGGAACTACGACGAAGATTGCATTAGACACCTTCAGTCAAGTTATTTTTAAGATCATGTCAATAAAAATTGTGCTTCGCAGAAATGATGATGCGTTCGGTATGCTTACAGTATTATCTGCTTATTCACCGACTTCGTTGTTTATATACATAAATCACCAAATTAGTTTAATGTTCTTGTTCTATTGTGCTTCTCACTTTCTTTACCAGATAGTACATTGCACAGATGCTACATGTCGTCGTCCAGCATTTTTAATTACGATTCTCGAGATATTAAGGATGAAAAATGCTGATGTAAACTTTAAATCACGTACAACTTATATCGCCCGAGTCGTCGATAAATTTCGCAAAACATCTAGTACACTGGAAAATATATTAGCTAGTCGTTTGAAAATGTTTCTGCATAACCATACAACAACTACATATATAGCACCAACTATTATTTTGCTCTGTATTTCTATACTTTTGGTTTGTGCCACCAACTAGAAACAGTAAACTATCCGCTTACGGATGTTAGTAATATTGTTCATGGGTATACTGCTATAAGTAGCAATAATACGAAATCATTTCTTCTGAAGATAAAAGTGCTTCCGCCTTATGATATTATAAAGCTGAGACACTTGTGAAAATCAGAATTTGGTTAGCTCTGTCAGCCGGGCGACCATTTGAATTGATTTGTAAGCTTATGGATTATTTCATATAAATACTCATTTCCAACATTCACCTTCCGAATTTAACCAAGATGTAAAATAAACATCTTTTTAGGCAAATATTTGCAAATATCTTCTTTACGTACAAATCTCCTGCATGACCTCAAGCAGAACTGGAGTCGGATGAACACCGGGGCAATTTACAATAAGTTACTCTAAAACTACAATAGATAAATCAGTTTATGTGAACATTGTACCATATGAGACTACGCCAGCATGCACCTTCTGACATTTTATTAGTAATTGATCATCTTTCGATGACTTGAAATAATCTTTAGTAGATGAATTTCTGAAAAGTCTGAAATTTAGTAAGTTGGCGTGGAATATCATCCCCGTAATTTAATATAAAGGTGCTCAATTTCGCATGCAAAACAATTCTGTAATGCTGAAAATTAAACGAGTCATTACTCTAACAAATATCAAAGGTTAGCAATAATCCATACATGTATATAAAAAAAAGTCTTCTGAGACAAATTCATGAATAATACCAGAATGTATGAATAATTTTAACAACACGATCGGTTGAAAACAATCTATTTGAGCTGTGTATACACATGCTATTTTCTCATCAAGAATGGTTCTTGCTTGGTCATGTGCTTACTGACACGAAATATTAACTAATTGTAGTTCTGTTAGTAAACCTATGTAATTTTAGTACATATAGGTGTAACAACATACTTCAGTGGCACTTAAATCATGCACAACACTATCCCATCCGGAAACTAATTGTAAATTAATGTCATGAGAGAGCATACCGTTTGTGTTTCCATCTTTAATCCTGTTTGCTGTAGGACGGCTCCATCGAACACACTTTTGATAACGTTTTGACCTCTGTGCCGAATACAGATGGAGATAATAATAACAAAGAGATAATAATTTCCTGCAGCACGGGGTTCACAGTTTTGGCATAAGGTATTTCCATCAGCGATTAGCCATACTCAGCTGCAACTGCTTGTGCTTTCACTTGAGCAAGCTTTAGTTGTAACTTAGCAGAATGTCAAATTTGGGATACATATTATAATATGGAATGTTATGGACTGTGTCTCAACACGATTCTCTGACCGGTGACGACGTAATTTTTATTTATGGCTCAGAATACGGATGCATCGAGCTTATTACGTAGGTGAAACGAAGTTGAAGCGTACTTATGCTTTTAGTTTGTTAGTCTGTCCGTCTGTCCGTTCGCGCTCTAACTTTGACACCCGTTGACCGATCTTCATGAAACTTGGTATGGAGGTACCTTAGGAGACAGGGAAGAAAGGTATTGACTTTGAGGTCAATCGGTCCATAGGGGGCGGGGTGAAGGTCACGCGAAAGTCACATGATATTTAAATGGTAAAAATGTTTATGCTTGATTCTGATAGAGAATCGAAAGGTGGTCATTTTCCCTTGAGTGCTTACATGTCAAATCCGGTTACTTTTACCTGTGGAGGTCAAAAGGGGTCACATACTTTTTAAATGGGAAAACTTTTTCATGGTCGATTCTGATACAGAATCGAAAGGTGAATCGTCAGAGTAAGTAGCAAGAGTAAGTAGTACGATTGACGATGCAGTTTACTACTTACGTTGCTGCTAGCTTGTGTCTTTTACATCTATATTTTACTATAATTCACAATGTTTAGTAATCCTTCAGCTACGTATTTTCCCTCGTGGTTTAACACGACTAGTTTAATTACCAATTGGGAAGATGATAAATGTTGGTTTGTACTTTGACTGACGGATTGCATTGCAACGTCAGCATGAATATTGTCATATGCTTTGACGTAATGTTGTGCCAGAGGGTACTTCACTGTAATCAGGAAAATGGTAAGATGTGAAATGGTATGGTTGTGCACCGGTGTCAATTTTCTGAAATTCAGAACTAGGTACCGATTCGTATTCTCCGACCATTTACACTTGTAATATGGTTTTCGGAAACTGGCTCAAGAAAAGCTATTAAGCCAGATTGCTTATATCAGATGCGGAAATGATTAAGGTTGTAGATATTTCAGTAAGCTGGCAACTGCTATTCTGAATGTTATATAAATTCAGGATAGGGCGTTTCTCAATGCACAAACTGTAAATACGATTGAGTCTGTGAATTTAAGTCTTGGAGTATCATCTTAAGCACAGTAGATTTATCGTCGGCGTACATTCTGTTATTGCGGAGTTAACTTAATACAGCTATGCGTTTGGACGGATGGATCTATTATAGAATGCTCCAAGTTTTATTTCTTCAGGTGACCCTGCAGTTCAGTTTAGCAATGAGTTCTCAGCATTTCAGTTTTGTATGAAAACGATGCTATTAATTGCAAAGTCATTCTGGCGGAGTTGACATGAAAAGCTGGTCATTTCGTTCGTGAGCCCTGACTTGCAGCTAATTCAATGATGAAGAAAATGTGAAAAGTGCTAATTTGTAGTAATAATTATGTTTATAACCCACGCCTGAGCTGGCGTTGTGTATTCATTATCTCCCATTGTTCGAAGAATACGATTGACCAAAACATACGGAATGTTCCTTCTAGGCCAGTTACACAAGATAAATTATGTATAGCATAAACCCCATTCAATGCAAAATACTTCCAACTGCGAAGTCAAAAATAATGGTGGGTATATACGGTGTGCTTATCTGGAGGCTGTTTTATAAATATATTACCTGAACGAGCAAACAACGTAACGGTCATTTTCCCTAGCATTGTCACGCATAATTGGTTGTGGTGGAGATTTTTACTTTCTTGCATTTCGCAAACAGGATGCGTAACTCAATTTGAGTAGTGCACAAGTTCCCGCGGGGACAACCTGGAGCGGGATTTACCACCTCTGCGAAATAGCAATGATAATTAATATTGCTGCCCGCTTAGTTAAAAAAACTAACTCAACGGAGAATAATTTTCTTAAATTCGGTCAACAACAGTTTTGAATGAACCAGCCCAGGAACTTCCTGACAAAGATTTCCTCTATGAAAGCAACCATTTATTTTACGACATTTGTTTTTGCTCCCGACGAATTTTTCGCGATTTGAATCTATTATGAATAGAATAAAGGATTGAGGTAAGCAGAAGCAAAAATCGACACTCAATACGCACAACTGATACACTGGCGCATGTACATGCGTACTTTGTTTATCTGTAATCTTTGGTCAATATTCCTCTCTTTTTCAACTGCTACCAACATTAATGGTTTTATGTTTTCAATTATAATCTTTAAGTTGAAATATCTCATTTATATCGCTTATTATTTTTGTGTGCATGCTATTTAAAAGTACGAATGTTTTAGCACATCAATGCCGCACCCATGAAACAATTACAAAGTTAAAAATTTCGCTAAGTCAATTGAATGGCACATTTAAACTGAACACCAAACACTGGATAATCTTTGGTGTGTGGAGTTCCCGTGTGCACGCAATTTTTCACTGTTGTCGTGGACGTAAAGCTAATTCCGATTTATTCGAAGAAAAGCTCCAAATGGTTTTATGAGTGGAAGCTTGGATCATTGTAGAGGCATATGCAATTATGTAAATAAATTATTATATATGTTCGATGCTCAACTTGTGACATAAACGACAACAAAAGATGGCGTGAATATTAGCTAACTTAGAAATTCAACTAAAATTAAAATCACAATTGTAATAATAATCTGACGTGATAAAAATGCTACAGGAGCAGGTCGGGTACAATGGTACTACAATCGCACTTGATCCCAATCCAACAACAACTTGACGCGTTTCTAGATAAGCTTTTATTGAAATTACAATAATGACGGGCCATACTTCGTTGACAGTCGATAATTCAGTGAAATTACAAAGAATACTATAACGTGACTGGTGCATGTCCGTATACACTCCTGACATTTTTGCCTACTTGCTCCTGTGACAGACGCCCTGCCAACGTCACGTTCAATAAACAAACTAAAAAGACGTTGCATTGTACAACCATAACTTGTACACCCATACCTACAATTTTTACAATTAATTAACATTTACATGACTTATTATGCTACATATTATATTTTATTTGACCCTGCACTGCACATCCTATTTTCTGTCTTGGGTACAGCGGATTACAGGCCATACGACGCTCCAACAATGCATGTATTCAATCCTTTCTGATATTGTCACGCGACATTAAATTACTTGCAAGAATTCAAATTGCAAATTTACTATCAATGATATCATGATCATCCAAATCATCTAAGGCTTTAATAACCACAGCTAAGGTTTAACCGGTGGCTGGTGATATGGTTTGCGTTGTGGATGCCTTCTTCGTTTGTCCGGAAGATATATTTCGTTCGCGGAATGGGGCCTTATTGGCCCCACTTGCGTGTTGACCACAAGTTAAATTTGAATTTTCCGTTCAATCGTAGTTGAGACATTCATTTTAAATGTCGAAAGCGATTCTGTCACTGAACCTTCACGACAGAAAATCGGAGTCCATTTTTAAATTCGATACAGCAGATAAACTTCAATGATTGGTCCTGCTTATAATTCACATTTCCAATTTTTAATACTTTTCTAGTGACCTTTCTGCTTCACTATTATCAGCTATTATTAGCTTCTGACGCTATTATCAAAATATATTCATATGTACAAGAAAAAAGGAACCACAAGGTTAGCTTATTTTTAAAGTTCTTCTTTTCTTCGCGAACATTAAGTGAAGTATATATTTCACAGATAAACGACATATTATTCATACCCTTGTTATTGTCGGCTAACGGACAATGAATTACATTAACAATATGTCGTATGCACACAACCAAATATTTTAATGAATAGCATGCGATTAATACCTTCCATTCTTATAGCAGAACCTTTCCATTGTTTATATTTTCAACTTTGTCGTCACGTCACATTGAATCCATTTCTAACTGCTGTCTATTTGAATAATCGGTACTGGAGATCCAATTGTTTAGGACAGGGACCCGGAACACAAACAAAACAATTACTTTTCCTTTGATATATATTAGATTTTACGGGGTTTTACGTTGTAAACAACTCGAATCTTGAAATCACAGTGGTCTGAGAAGGTTGTAATTGGATAAGCAAAGTGTCACTAATTGAAGACACCGTAATTAGAGTTAGCAAATAACTAAAAAATGGTTCTTCAGGTAATTAAAAATCATTACAATATTGCAAAACGTCAATTCGGTGAATTTGCTCTAACAAATTAAGTAGCCTTAGTGTAATTAAACATTTTCATGTAAGTATTTGTTGCAGTAGTGTTGGATAAATAATGGTATAATCCAACTCCGCTGAATGGGAACTCTTTAATTCATTGTCGTACTTCAATTTATTGTTTGTGTGTCTTGTTGTTTTAATCTGTAGTCGAATATGCCTTGCATAATGAAAAATGCAGCCTCTCTACACGAATAGAGGACACAGGCATTGCGAGCGGAATTTAAGTAGTAGTTGAGAAATGTTAAATTATTAGTTATTACGCTTAGAAATGCTCGTAGAAAGCGGCGACACTCCTTAATTTTGCTAAACGTTAAATGGGTCGGTTCAAAAATCATTTGTAACATAATTGTAGCTGAATAAAGCATTTTGAAGTCTTTTTCGCCGTATATCAAGTATAGCCTAAAAATTAATTTTCCAACATATTTAATCACCATTGTTGCAGAGCGTTAGACCTTTGTACGTATAATTGGTCATGTCACGTATCATTAATTCATGGTCGTTTGCATGAAGCATGAAAAACATTGATTTGTTGAAAGTGGGCAGATTATTTTTGTTGGTAAGTATCAAAACGCTAAATGGAACAAAATAGTGTAAAATTGTCAAAGGGTACAGAATAATGTACAGCAGTTTGTCTGTGGACATTTCGGATTATAGTTCGTTAATTACAATTGCATTCAACAAAATATACCGTAACGGAGACAGCACAAAGTCTCATTCCTCCATTGCAATAATCACTTCAATGGATTTAACAATGTTACAAATATATATTGCGAGATGTAACATTCTAAAACAAAAATTTACCTCGCAGTGTAAAGTGTACATCATATTCTATGAATTTCTTCATGTAAGTTCATTTACAACTTCAAATAGTTGTAATGTTTACTTGATACAATGCTCTCTTATTTGTAGCTGATAATGAACAAGAAAAGTTGAAGAATATTGCCAAAATAATTAGTAGTTTCCAATTTTCCGAATTCCAGAAATTACGTTCGTTTATCACACAATGGCATGGGTACAATGGAAAATTTAGGAAGTTTTGTAAATTTGCATGTTTTTTGTTTAAACTAAAGACGTTGTGAGTCATGATGACACATTCGTCAGTCATCGGACCATCAAATGAATACAATCGACAAGGCTTCGTTTCAAAGGTCGGGCTATGTCAAGATTTGGATTTTAAGTCTACTGAAAAGAAATTACCTGTTAAAGGTTCTCGGCGGCGAACTTGGAAAACACAGGAACATTCCTTAAATTGTGAAGAGATGAGTAAATCGGTAAACCTGTTCCCAAGCGTATTGAAATGATTAAATTAAGCGCCGTATCTAATATTTTGCCGTCATCTCAAATGGATTCATCATACAGGTAGCCAATTCCTAATGTCGGTTGATCGGGAATAAGTTTATAATATGATGAATGTAACAATCGAAATGATCAGTACTACAAAGAAAGGGTAAAATATAATTGTAGTCAAGATAATATTAAAATACTTCCTCGACAAAATCCACAGGGAACGATTAAAGAACAAATTTTCATTTTTTGACTATTCTTTGAATTGCATTCTTCACTTCCGTCTTCCGAATTCGATTTCCTACCACCAATTCAACGTCTTGATCCGAATAAAAATATTGCTTCTCCCTTGAGGTGATTTCTTGATGACCGTTTATATCATACTTTGGAAACGGCTTTAGCAGCTTTAGCTATAGCGTAGCATACTCTCATCGATTTCAATTGACATATTAGGATTCAATATTACTAAAACAGTGCTTTGTAAGTGCAACTATTAGCAAACAACTATCCTCTGAATGTGATTTCTAAATCCACATTAGTTATGTTCACAAATATATTGTCATTTGGATTATCTCGTAGACAGTACTTTCAACATTTCAACGCTACTTCATAAATAAACTACATTATCTTCGTTAGATTACAACTGGTTTGCTTGAACTGATAGTAGTGAAATAACTGCGAATGATTTACTACTTTCATTCCAAACTAAAGTATAGATGTAATTCCACTTCCTGCAGTGAATATATAGAATCGGACCAGGTTTCTTTGGGAAAGTTGAAAACAAATTTTTGACTATTATGAATGCATTTATTTTCTAAAAGTTTCCAAGAAAACAAAATGTTGTTATTAACTCGTCGAAGAGGAATAACAGACATACTTTCAGGCTCATTGAGAACATTGCAACAATAACAGTGCTTGTGCAGGATACATGATTAAATGTTTACCTGGCTGACTGCTATAAAAAGTCATCAATAATGAGGCATCTGCGTGGCTTAACCGCCATCATAATTCACTGCAGCACACATTTTAATTAAAAATAACACAGGTTCCTTTTAATTGTTACAGTAGGCGAAGTTTTATAAGAGCATGTGGGAAGAAAATTTAAGTTCTGTTCATCATTTCATCAAATCCCCATGTTTCAAATCATCTGACGTTTCATATGGCAGTTAATGTAAGAGTGTTCAAGTTGATAAAATAATGTCAATAATTAGTATAACTCAAACAGGAGTCTTACTTCTTGTAGTCATCAAACTCAACCCTAAAAACGACATGCATACAGTGTGAAATTACAATTGAAGGCGTGGCTAGGTAGTGGGCAGGGTAGTAGTTCTAAAGTTTCTTACAGATGAATTATTATATTGTCTCTATGCAGTTTTACACAGTGCAGTTTAGTGATTGGTTTAACTGCCTTTGATTTCACGATGGCTTCTGTGGTTATTAAAAATCGCAAAAGTGGTTTCATGAGTTTTATCTCGGTGGCGAATATAATCAATTGGAATTTTGGCACCTTTTTGGCTATAACACATGATTCTTTCACCATTATGAATGTTAATGGTCACACCTACTGTTGAGTTAAAATGATGAAGTTTATGCATTTGACGCCTCACCAAAAAAGTGAGACCATGCATTATTCTATATAACGTGCAGATAGGATCCAACAAAATGCCTCAGTGTTGCTTATGAACATGGTTGTAAGTTGAAAGCCCAATTACCATTTCCTTGCTCCTAATAATCAATTAGATGTGAGGTCTGCGAGATATGTTTAAATACAAATAAATCCAGATATGTTTTCATTATATTTCCAAAATATTCTGCTCATATGAAAGCGTTATTCCAACTTTTTTTATTTATTTACTAACTAGAAACCGTATATTACAAAGAACGAAGCGCAATTTTAGTCACGTACATGTCTAGGAAGATGATCATCAATGTACTCCATAAATGAAAGTTACAGGCGAGCTAACTGTGTAAAAAGAGATGGCACTGCGAAGCAAAAAATTAAGCATTTCTTAAATTTAATATATTTTGGAAAGAGGAAAGAACCGAGAAGTAAATGTCTGTCTTCCTGGCGCTTGACGACAACTTGAAGTGTATCTGCCGCTGCCGAGAATTAAGAGGATGGAATACGAGAAGAAAGAATGAGCTAAAATAATAAAGCTGCACATCTACGAATGAAGTATTAATCCGTTTCAAACTAATTAATCATAAAGGCATTTAAGTAATCGTTACATTATTCATTTACGTACTTTTGCGCGTTTCTTTAATAAACAAAAAAAAGATTTTTCCAATTTTCTGCACGTATTCATCATCCAGCAACACCGCAACAGGAAAATGTAGCCAAATAATTTTAGTTGCCGGGTCCGGAATGATTAATAAACATGTTGTACACAGTTTGTCAATGCAGGTTTAAAAACTGTTTTGTTACAAGATGGAAATCACAGTTTTACAATGATTTATAATATTTTATTATAGTAGTCGCAAAATATCATAAAATTATGAATGCTTTAATTCCAATCTAGTCTTAAAAACAATGACAAACTGCAACGGATTCATTTTGTGGAACTCAACTCAAGCATAAAAATTCTCTTGAAACTGTGTCTTGGGTATAGCAATATGTTTAGTGTTTGCCGCGATAATTACAATGCGAAAATATTTTAAGCATTGCATCGCCAGCGTTTTTCTTTCCGTCCGTAAGTCTATATACAATAGATAGCCTTTCCGTAAATATACCTATTACGAAATTCCTTTCATATGTCCCAACCAATAATATCACTAGGACGAATACACCGGCTGATTTTGCGGTAATTATTGTTAGTAAGTGGCTTCGTGTCTGTTGATTGATGCGTGTCTTTGAGCTTGCTCATAGCGGCATTGAGTCGTCATCTACTTTAGGTAGAGGAACGCCGCTCTTCTTTCCCAATGTACATTTATAAAACATCAAACTAGAATAGACATGAATCATGAATGACTTTGGTGCTAATGAACGAATAAAGTAATACGAAATATGATATTAACGCACACTTTGACACATGGAGTGGTAACCACGGCGGGTAGTTCAAATTTCGAAATTTGCAACGTTAGAGTCCCCAAAAATGTTGACTTTGGCCAAAGTTTACAAATTTTAATTCAAATGAACTTTAATGCTTAAAAAGTCGTTTCTGACTATTGAAGCTGACATCTCAAGGGCTCAGAATCTGTAAGCCATGTATTTATAGCCGCAGTACATTTCCTGTCATGATCCTTTCTAGACTGTAAATTGTTATAGCGTCACTTTAGCCCATTATAATAAATGGGTAAAAGCATCTTTTAATGCCTTCAGAAAACGCAACATGGAGGCAATACTACTGCCTAAAGAGTTCTAAAAATTAACACGTAGGTCAATGAAGAGTCTATCATCAATTTTCAGAAAACAAATATACCCCAAAATACGAAGTTTTCAGTTAATTTACATTTAAAGTAAAGGTTAATCATACAGAACTGTGGGAGGGCATTAACTTCCAACTCTAAAAGTCTCTTTTTGAATCGTCTACTACCAGCCAACGCTCTATGTAGTCATAGTCGCTTTGCGTATCTGTTTACTGTTTACTTTTTGCGTACTTCAGCAACTACTAGCTGCCGCTACGCACACTTTTCGGCTAAAGCTACGGAGTTGCAAACGCCAATTCGAATTTTGAACTATCCCGCGGTACGATTTTTCTTGATGTCGTTATGGGGTTGAATGTATTTAAATACAATTTTAACTGCATTACTCTTAGCGCTTGCTAGAGAACCTTAAAGAGTGAAAATTATGTAATTTGTGCTTACTATTTTAATTCACATGGTAAATTCAGCAGCATGCAGCACGGAAATGCTCTAATGCAACTCTTCATGGAGGAGCGATGATCTCTTTAATTAGTTTTTCCCTTCGTTAACATTTGTATCCCAGTGTCGGCTGCAGAGATAAAGATGGCAAAAAATAACGACCGTTTAGGTTCCGCCGAAATGTACTTCTCCAATGTTTTCACTAATTAAATGTTTGTTTGAAGTCACAGGTTATTTATTATGCAACATGGAAATGCTTCACGTACTTGAAAAACCTACGGCATCAAGTAGAGAAGCGATTTAAGCTCTGACTCTTTACTCGAATAGTTGTATAATCATTCATGCGACAAAAGTGTTGAAATGTGCATACCGAACACGGTAACATATTATTACCTTATGTCCATCAAAAGTAGAGTGAAAGCTGAATGCAAGAAAACAACTCTACATACAGTATCTTCCTATTCGTACACATAGGATATTAAATTATCCACTTATATGCAATTGTCTATTACTTCCAAGCAACTTTCTATTTTAAGCTGGATACAAACAGTAAGCATATCTTGGTTCGTAATTAAATCTGGTGCACATTGCTGAAGTACAATTTCCAGAAAACATTAGTAATAATGCCATTATATGCTACACATTGAAGTATTAATCTAACGGCTTCCTGTGTCTGTATTCATTCCGCTTGCTGTTCGTTTGCTACAGATGCTTGTAATCTAGCGCGTTTGTGTGCATGTTGGTAAGGACTTTTATGATTATTCAAAATTATAGGAGCTACATAAAAACTAATTGACTCGGTTTGAGTTACGATTACTTGTAATCTCATCCTTTAGTGGAGTGAGACTGTACCAACTTACCAGCATGGCTCTGTTAGAGGAAACCTACCCGAACATTCCAAAACCAATCAGTTAACAGCTCGCTCGTTTGTACCAGACGTTCACGGAGTACATCCTGTTAAGCATTGTTTCCTTCCTGGTACAGTGGAGACCTTATATGGCTTAAAATCCATCAACATTTTCGGAACAACAGAATGTCAGCGCGGGAAAAAGAGTATAGGCGAGGTGGTTTTGCTCCAAATATTTCACAATACATCTTTAGGTTCATTACCACTTGGAAATGAATTACATGGCAAAATTGTCGTTATCCGACAAAATTTCAATTTTTGTGTGATGTCTCAAGTCTGAGCATGCGGTTCGGAGTAATGTTAGATCATGCACATATTAATTGTTGCTATGACAAAAGACTGCCTGAATGAATAAATCTCTGCATTATATATTCCCATGCGAAATGGAATTCACGTATGTATGTAAATATTCGGATGTTAATAATAATCTATTGAATATGTACATTGCGTTCCAGTGCTATAAAATTAAGAACAAAAATGCAAGAGATGATAATATGTACGCGAAAATGAGTCAAAAGGTCATTACGTTGGGGAAATCATCTGGAGATTACTCCAAGAGATTTCCTTTCAAGGTCGGAAAAGATATATTGCATGTCACCTTAGCCAGGTATGATGATACTTCACAATTGATGTAAAATTATGCTTGTTCTCGTTTACTAGATTTGATGCCATCCGATTTCCTTAATTATGAGCTAGTAGGAGACAAAAATGTATTTCTGAGACAATCAGCGAGAAAATTGAATGAATGAGCTATATTGTTCAAAACCTGTCACGCATTCTCAATCTCATCACGTTTCACGAGACGATTGTATTTCATGTTTTGTTGACCTTGTTTGCTGCAGATTTCGCAAATGTAAAAGTTCACTATACAATCACTGGCTGTCATAAATTCCAGGTAATTTGTTCAATTATTTGTAAGCCATTATACTGTGTGGAAACTGGAGCTTACTCCCACGAATTTGATACGATATTCTCCGTGTTGTCGTTGTATTATTTCGGTGAATGACAGTGTTAACATTATTGTCAAAAAAGCTATTTTGCCTGTAATCACAATATAACCATGCGAATTGACACGTCACGAGTTACAGGCTTCATCTTAACGTACGTAGCAATTTGACGACGATTGACGGTATTTGCATGAGTTGTAAACAATTATTTGAAAAGGTTCGATTCGAAAGGAAGTGAGACTTTGTGTTACATTATATAAGTGGTTGTAACTAAATTTGGATCCACTTCAACTGCTAAATCATAAGTCACTAATATATAGTAGTTGTCATCTATTTATATTATAATCACCAACTCCATCTGTACATAGTTCTTGTCTAATGTCCTTTAGTTCAAATATGTGACAAGTATGATTGTAAATTTGTATCGTCTGAAAACTTGGGCTTTTACTGCTTCGACTTGCTGTTGTCATCGCATCGTCTCGGAAATGAACCCCGGTATTACTACCGATCTGCTTTCCTTTCAAATGGTAAGATTTTTCTCATTTTGCTTGGAGATAGCTTGCTGCCTCGTATCTTCCCATGCAAACTTGAAATACGGGCAAGTGGTAGTTTTCTTCACTCTCAACGTGTACAACTGACATTACCGACAATTCCATGCATTTGCAACACTTGAAACGTGTTAACGCACAGCTCCGTTGCACACAAATGGGATGAGTTTCTGCATTCGCCAGTTATCCCATGGCCGGTTACGTATGACAAACTCGTTCAATTTCCTGGTAAGTAGTTCCATATGAATGCACTCTCATTCAAATGCATTGGTATTCATGAACACTGACAAATAGATAATACGATAAAAATAATGAGTTCAAGATGAAGCGCAATTTAAATCAGCTGTTTAGCTGCATCAGGACTTTCATATATGCACTCAATCGATGCAGCGTTACTCACCATCGATTAGAAAACACAAAATATTTGTTGGAAAACCTGTCCCAAAGTTCAAAAGTTCCAGGTCTGCAGGTGGTTAATTTAGGTTTGCCATTCAAAGCCGTTCAAATCCAAAAACCCTTTTGACGAACAATTTACCTTCATAGCAGCATAATCACTGTGGCACGGCAAAAATACCAACTGACATCAATACTCTCCCACAATCTATAGAAACTCAGAATTCGGCCAGGCATTAATATTTGGGATATATTCAAGTCTATATCAGCAGACATTTTCAACAACTACAGAAAATGAATTGGCTAAGTTCATTGGGTGAGAGAAAAGGAAAACCATAAAATAATAAAACTGGATATGATCATCTGATAATCAATAAACTGGAAAAGGAAGCTAAAAATGAAATTTCAATTGCGCTGTTGTCATTTTACAAAATTATTAATACGAATCATATGCTTAAATATTAATTATATATTAAAGAAGAGTCCACTTTCAACTTTAAAAGAACTGATGATTTTGCGAAAAACTCGAGTTTACAATAGGTTGTTTGAGAGTGTTCGAGCCATTTTTCTGTTCTTGCCAATATTGTTTACATGAATTAGTTACGCGCAATGGATAATTTCAAAGAGCGCAAGTTATAAAATCCTCGTTGTTACCTTGCATTAAAGAAAAGTCGACAAGTGCACGCAATACCGTTACGACGTGAAAGCTTGCTGAGTCTTTTCGGATGTTTTCCTTAAAGTTTCATTGTTAAATTTCGGTGGTGAAATGTGATGTGAAATGGCAAAGGTGTCAAGCGGCTACCTAGACTACGTTACCAGTAGTCCCAGTTTTTGGTTTAGGCAAATAATAATGGGACTAACAAATAAATACAACGTCGTTAAAAACTAAGCATCAAAATCTCCATCTTTCGTTCTCCAGTTGATATCTTGAACAATGTATTTGTCACGAACTCCTCTGTCTGTTTATCGTTTTCGCTGCAAAACGCCGCTTGTAATGTTCTGCTGGTTTGTCGAATTATTTTGAAAAAAGATGTTCTCCTTCCTGAGTGGTGAGATGTTAGTTGGTAATAGATTGCGGATGAATTATTTATTTATTGCATGTTTATTATTAAATTCCATTGTTTATACCGTTCGATAATACTACGACACAGCGACATGCCAATTCCTAGAATTATGACGACCAATTAATAAGCATATTAATTTGTACGAAATATAATCTACGGTTGAAAATATATCCATGGCTGATCCGTCATTTCTCAATATTAACGGTTGACAAATTTACACAAATATTGGAATTCATAGCTTAGGTAGAGTTTATGTACGTTTTTGCTGAGTGCTTTGTTTGGCGCGATTGCAAATGAAAAAGTACGCCTACTGGCAGTCATCAATTCTTATTACCCATCTCCAATTATCTGTTATGGATTTTGTAAGACAACTTGCTCTCTGCAATCTGAAGCTCTCTCCCAGGACCTTAAATAAATGTTGGCCATGTGGCCATTGTAATTTCACTGCGATTGACAATGGTAGAATATAATGGGAAACAATACGCTTCCACTGCACCCACATTTGACACGCGATAAACCCTGTTAGAACAACTATCGCACAAATCTGCAATATCCTGCCTCATCAACATTTTACTCCAAAGCACTTTTTAACCAATTTAAACTATAGCAGACTAACTTTCTAGCTTATTGACTGTTAGAGAGCCCAAGGACTAGAGTACAGTAGGGACCACAGCAAATATGAAACAAAACTTATTGTTTATTTACAGAATACTTTGCAACAAAAACTTCATCCGTACGTTGGTACCAGGAATACGACGCAAGTGACGTTGTATATTATCTATAACGGGATACCACTAATCTGCTTTAATAAGCAATGTAAAACCATTTTACTTTGGTTCTAATCACATTGAGCAATGAAAAATGAAACGCGACGACATAACTCTCGCTCTGGACAAATAAGCTACTTCAGCATTACTAAATAAAAGAAGGTTTTGGCGCCCTATTCTCCGTTCTTCGCTTCAATTTAAGATTAATTGGATGTCAGGAAGGTTGTGCAATTCGATACCTGCATCCGCCGAAATGTAGCAGGAAAATTGAATAAATAAACTGCAATAATTCTACCCGTTTCACGTATTATGCAGAATAATTCAATGACAGGTTTCATTTCGAGCAAATTGAATTGAGTACACGGAAGTTCCAGAGAAATGTTTTCTAAGGTTCCCCACCATTGAAAAGGCCATTGTGCTTGGCATCACACAATAAACCAGCTAAGATGGGCGTTTGACATGCATAAAAACGCAACGATTTTGGCGCAACCAAAACCATAAATGACGCCAAAGTCCTATCGGAATACGAACACAAAATTCCGTTAGGGGATATAAACATTAAGCGGCAAGAGATGCCTTCGCTCTTCTTGTCAGCGCGGAAGTGTTAATTTATTTGTAATATTTTAGACCATAACCTTACAATATATGTTTATGCAAATTCCCGATCCTCTTGAGAGATATACAATCCAAGGCCACAAGCAGGTGAGATACTGCAATTTTCAGTCTGGCCACAAAAATCGGATTTTTACTGGACGTGTTTTCGTGACAATCACCCGTTTTGAACAAATGCCAAATTTACATTTAACTTACGTAAATATAGTCAGCTTTAAATTTGATAGGTGTACCGTATTGGTATTCATGCTACAGCCACAGCTGATAATTCGTGCACTATTAACCACGATTTTTTTATTTTGTAAACCGCTGTGCTGCATCGCCGTTGTAATTGTATAACGTTCTTATTTCAATCCTTAAAACTCCAACAAAATCTCGGAATAAAAAATTAAATGAACCCGATTATTGCAACCTGCCGCTAGGAATACCTGGAAAGCGGGAAGTAATTCACTGAGTGACGTCCAAATAATAATAATACATTACTATTTCCCCCGTTCGATGATTTTGATATAAAGGTGTGATTTCTTGACAATACAAAGCAAATCTTATTAATGACAGTACAAATTCAATTAATTAAGCTTGACCTATGCTATATACCCCATATGTCAAACTGATATATCGATACAATCTATGCATATGTATATCTTTAATCAGGGAACGCTTCATATGGTGATAATTGCTTAAACCTTACTTCATTATATTTCAATTAATGAAGGTAAATATGTTCACTTATAAACTTTCTCCATTAGTATCGCTTAATAAACCAAAACATAAAAGAATCGTTACATCACACAATTGTTGAATATTTGTATGTGTATTTTCTAATTTGTTCAACACGAGGCAATTGTTTCAGCGTAAAAGCATACATGGTTTTTAGAAACGACTATTAACAATTAAGGGTGTCGCTTTGTTTAATGACCTTAATATTTTGAAAGATTTTTAGGATCGTTTGCTAAACTACAACTTTCACTAATGAGAGAGAAGACGGGCTATTATACTTGGTCCAAAATAGAAACGATGATAATATTTAATGAGATATGCAACAACAAATTAGTTAAAAATTAATAATAAAAAGTATTACTTTTAGTACTTGTTTGGGTTTACTGACCAAGAACCATAAACCCAATGGTTATAACTACAACATGTGTGGCCTGAAAAACGAAGAGCAATTCAATTGACGACGCCCATTTTTAGCATTTGATTTGTTTTGCTTTGCACTTTGAATATCCGTTGAACGAATTTAGCTTCAGTAGAGATGCGAATTCCTTCAATTCATAAATGTGTTTGTTTAGATGTCATTTAGTTAATACTTGTTCTGCATGACTGTATTAATTGACGTTTGATAATTCTTAAGCATTAGTTACAACTTTACATTTTATGACGGTAAAATAAATGGCGACTTTGCGTTTTCATTGCTTTAGTATTAATTATTGTCACAAAATTGAGCTCTTTACACATAAAAAACCGTTATGATGTGATGGTGGATCAGAATACCCCATTGCTACTGTGCAGGAATTTCGCCTTTGGGATTTGATCCCACGTTTTTCCCCTTTAATTTGCACAGAGCATGTGAGCTCCATGCCGTTACCATTAAACTTATATTGTAGAAGAGGCACGAGGAGAAACTGCCACCAACACACCACATACTCATTCTTTAGACTCCGGCTCTCTGCCACCTTTGGAAAAGAATGCTTAGACTCTGGCCTTCGGACACTGAATAAATTTAACTTGAAAACGGCCACAGGCCAACAATTTGATGACTAATTCGAAGTTTGTAAATAAATTGGAAACACTGTTATTGGAAAATTAAGAGCAGTTTGGTTGTGTTACAGCATTGTTTTTTCATACAAACGTGATCCTGTGATTAGAATCTGGAACTCTGGTTGATTTTGGGTATTGCATTGTTTTAAGACTACTTTGTTCATCCTCATGACATAATTTCACTGAACGTTTATTCGAAAATTAACCATTTAAAGACATTTGTGGCGAACCTGCCAGGATCGCGATTTTGTGTGACCTTTGTTGACATTCTGTGACGTTCAAGCTGGCAGGGAAAGGAAAGGGACCAAAGGTTACCGAAATAGTACGGCGGTTTAGTGTTAGTGACATTGATGACCTCACCTCGACGCCGAAAGTCCCGAAAATCATTACTGACTACACCCTTCATGTGGAGGCCAAGAAGGTCACTCTGCAAGGTGCTCAGAGTGACCTAGAGAAAGAAATGACGAAGACCACCGTCGACAAGGATGACATACGATACAAATGGAAGTACTATAATCTACAGTTCAAGGCCTATACTGACATAGCCAACAAACACATGGTAGTACTTTTCAAAGATAAGAAGACTGCTGAGTACACCCTACTTGAAGCAGAAATCGGAGCATTCTTGAAGTCGAAGATCAAGTTTGAATTTCAAATATTAAAGCATCTACCTGACGAAGGCCCTGCTGCATCGTTTTCCCCAGCGGGGGCTACAGCTGCTGCTGCGGCGACTGTTGATTCAAACTTGAAACTATTTTTACCGAAGCGAGAACTTCCCCAATTCACTGGAGAAGTGAGAGAATGGCTTTCCTTTTGGGCGGCATTCTCAGAAATAGAAAAAGACAAGAATTTGTCAACGACAGACAAATTTCACTACTTGATACAGTCTACCAAGGACGGACCCCCAGCAAGGAGATTAGTCAAAAGTTTCCCTTTTCAACCGGATAATTATGGTGCAGCGGTGAACAGTCTACAGCAACGTTTTGGGCGCCAGAACGTACTTGTGAAGGTCTACGTCCGTGACCTACTCCAGTTGGTTATCGAATCCTCAACTGGAAAGAAGATGGAATTCAGTGATCTGGTGACCACCATCACGTCGCAAGTCCGAAACCTGGAGAGTCTTGGTGTTACTAATGACAAATGCGCTGAAGTGCTCTATCCCGTGGTGGAATGCTGTCTTCCCCCAGAAGTCCTCCAGGCATGGCAACGTCACTCCTCCTTTAATGAGGATCTTGCTGACCTCATTGATTTCCTCCAGAAAGAAGTGAACCGATACACAGATCGTTCACTAGCCCACTTTCGCATAGACAATGGAGAAAGCAGCAGCAATAATGGAGGGGGAAAATCTGCTAAGAAGAACCGCGATGTCCCCACTACATCATCATTCTACAACGGTAATGGAAGGAATTCCAGCGGTGGTGGAGGAGGTAGCGGTAACCACAATAACAGCCGGCCAATGTGTGCCTTCTGTGACAAGCCACATGTCACATTGGAGTGCAGAAAAGCACTCGGAGTGTCACTCCAATCAAAGAGGGAAATAATGAAGCAAAAGGGACACTGCTTTGTCTGTCTGCGAAAGGCAGGTCATATCGCACAGGAATGTAGGTACAAAAGCAAATGTTCCATGTGCCAGCGTAATCATTTCGCCGTCATGTGCCCCAACCTGGACGTCGTCATCTCCTCCTCCTCAACAGAATCAAGCGGGATGAAGGCTGGAGGCGACAAAGAAATCGAGAAGCGAGATTTATCGTCATCTCCGTTACCCCCGAAGGATGGCACAACCTCTACGATGTCAAACGAAGTGAGATCACCAGCGGTCCCACTCCAAACTTTAATGGTCACCGTACACGGCCACAACAACAAGAGAAGATATGCCAGGGCAGTTGTGGACCCCGGATCCCAAAATCCTACGTCCTCTCCAGCCTTGCTCGAGATTTGGAACTGAAGAGAGTGGGGGAGAAATAAGTTGTTCACCAACTTTTTGGGGCTAAAAGAACAAAGCCCCAGCGACACGATATCGTCAGAGTCACCGTGACAGACACTCATGGCAACGACTGTTGTGAGTTCAACTGCTCTACTTCCGATCAAATTGCCTACGAGATTCTACCCCCTCCTCCAGGGCCCTGGAAACAAGATTTTGAAAAACAAGGTGTCTTTTTCACTGATACAGCCACCAGCGCTGATAAGCCGATTGACTTGCTTCTGGGAAATGACGTCGTAGCTCGAGTCTACACGGGCAAAATACGCCACCTCAAAAATGGGCTCTCCGCTATGGAAACTAGGTGGGGATGGGTGATGTGTGGGAAGATTCCTGTTCTAAGAAAGGCTCCCACCAATACCATGTTGGTGTCCAATCTCCTACACATTGATGGTCATCCACTCAGTGCTCTGTGGGAATTAGAGACGATCGGTATCCATGACCGCATCGAACGAGAAACCAAGAAACAATTAGAAGAACAAACGCAACAGCATTTCGACAAGACCGTCAAACAACTGGCGGATGGCAGATACCAGGTCTGCTTACCATGGATAACTGGTGCAAAGGACAAGCTCCCTAGTAATTACTATGCGGCATCACGCCGTCTCCAAGCCACAATCAAGGATCTCTAGACAAGGGGTTATCTGGAAAAATATGATCAACTCTTCCAGCAGTGGGAGAACGACGGGATGATAGAAGAGGTGCCTGCTACGGAACTGAACAACAGAAGCCATTACTTGCCGCACAGAGCCGTTGTGAAGTTGAGTAGTACCACGACACCAATCCGCCCAGTTTTCGACGGTTCATCGAAAGCAAAGGGAAAACTGTCACTTAACGACTGTCTAGAGAAAGGCCCTAATACACTCGAGCTCATCCCTCCACTCCTCACAAGATTCATGCTGAAGAAAATAGGGTTGACTGCTGATGTGAAAAAGGCATTTCAACAAATCAGCGTTTCCCCCAGTGATCGAGATTTTCGTCGCTTCCTGTGGCGGCGCGGCTCTGATGGGAAAGAAGAGAAAATTTACAGACATACGCGTGTGGTTTTCGGAGTCACCAGCAGCCCATATCTTCTTGGAGCCACCTTGCGCCACCATTTGAAGAAGGCAACTGGTACCAACGCAACAGTTGCCGAAGAGCTTATCTCATCTACCTACGTCGACAACGCCATTCTCAGCGTTGATTCCCTTGAAGAAGCGCAAGAATTCCAGAACGTGGCAACAGAGCTCCTCATTCCAGCTAAGTTTGAGCTCAGAGGATGGGAAGTAGGCCCTGTTGAAAACGAAGATAAGGTGTTGCCGTTACTTGGTCTGAAATGGAACACTAAAGATGATTCGTTCAGTTTGGACGTATCCAAAGCTCAAGAGAAGATTCACGAAGAGCCGACACTGCGACACGTCCTAAGCCTGGTTCACTCGATATTTGATCCCCTTGGATTTGCCAGTCCATTTACAATTGTGGGAAAGATATTGCTGAGACGCTGTCATGAACAAAAGCTGGGCTTGGACACACCACTTCCTGACGACCTGAGGGCAGATGTATTGAAGTGGGCATCACAAATCCCACTATTAGCAAACTTCCGAGTTCCGAGACACGTGCAATTTGGAGAGAAAGGGTCTTACAGTTTCCATGTCATGTGTGATTCCTCAGCTGCCGCCACCGCCGCCGCTGTGTTTCTCCGTCGTGACAGTGGAGATGACATCCGCGTATTTCTTCTTTCATCCAAATCCAGGGTCGCCCCAAAGAAGAAAGCTTCCATTCCTCGTTTGGAGCTTATTGGCTGCCTCATTGGAGCTCGGCTGCTCCACAATATTAAAGAATACATTGGAAATCCTGACTATAACGTTAATTTTTGGTCGGACTCAACTACCGCATTAGCCTGGATCCGAGGTAGTGGTCCATGGGGAGTTTTTGTTACAAATTGCGTCGAGAAGATTATGAATGTGACAAAAGAATACCGATGGAGACACGTTCCAGGAAAGAGGAATCTGGCTGACTTGCCCTCCCGAGGGTGCTCATCTAAAACTTTAATTGAATCGCGATGGTGGGAGGGACCTGACTGTCTCCGGCTACCTGCAACAGAATGGCCCAGCAGCGAAGCTGCTCCAGATGAAAATTTAGTTGACAAAGAAAGAAGGAAAACTGTTACTGTTGCCATTGCAACTACAACTAATCACCCGATGATAGGATTTCTTCGTATCTCCGATTATCCCAGAATATTGAAAGCCATCTGCTATTGGATGCGCTTTAAGGAAAAGTTAAAGGAAAGATGTCTAGCTCGGCGGCAGATGACAGAAGATCAGACGAGGGTAGCTCCAACGACAGCAAAACTCATCGAAGCGGAAAATATGTTAATCCACTTCCTCCAAGAGGAGTTTCGACAGCAACCAGATAGACTGAAGAAGCTTAATCCGTTCCTTGATGAAAACGGATTATTTAGGTCAAGGACCCGTCTTACTCACCAGGACGAGAAAGAATTTCTGGCCCCCATTATACTACCTGAAAAGAATGAGTTCGTGACCAGAATGATCAGGTGGGCACATGAACAACACTGCCATGTTGGGGTCACAACGCTACTCGGAATCATCCGTGAACGGTTTTGGCTGATCAACGGACGGCGTACGGTGAGGGGAGTTCTCACCAAGTGCTGGATATGTCGTCGTTACTCAGCCCGTAGAACCACAGCCCCGGAAGCACCACTGCCACCGTCAAGATCCAACCTTGGTCCTCCCTTCAGTGTGACCGGATTTGACGCCGCTGGCCCATTGATTTTGAAGGGTGGCAAAAAGGTTTGGGTTATCCTTTTCACTTGTGCCACTTTCCGAGCTGTTCATTTGGAACTAGTGAACACGCTCTCTGCTGATGGCATTATCCAAGCACTCCGTCGGTTCGTTTCCAGACGTGGTCGTCCCGGCATTGTTTACTCCGACAATGCCTGTGGTTTCGTGGCCGCGCAGAAATCTTTCAGTAAAATTGACTGGAGGAAGATACAAGAATATGCAGCCGTCTGCTAGATTGAATGGCGTTTCAATCCGCCGTCGTCACCTTGGTGGGGAGGATGGTGGGAGCGGCTCATAGGGCTGATGAAACAGCTCCTTCGACGAATCTTGGGGAAACGAGTCGTCCACTGGTGGGAGTTGGATTCACTACTGTGTGAGGTTGAAGATTCCATGAACAACCGCCCCCTCACACATTCATCTGAGAATCCTGAAGAGCCGATGGCTCTAACCCCGAACCATTTCATCCGTCACAGTGGAAATGCGTTCCTTCCCGAAGCTGATTTTCGTGATGCCAACGCCATTAGAAGCTCCTTCAAGAAGCTGCAGCATTTACGAGAGGCACTGAGATCCCGGTTCCGAAGAGAATATCTGGGACTCCTCCGTGGTCATCATTTCAATAAAGCTTCATCTGAACTCAAGGCTGGGGACGTTGTTCTCATTGAGCGTGAAAACTTCAAGAGACAAGATTGGCCCTTGGGGATCATCGTTGAAGAGCTTCTGGGACAGCGAGACCGTGTCAAGCGCCTGTTCCGCCTGAAGACAGCTTCCGGTGAACTTATTCGACCAGCTCAGCGCTTGTTCCTTATGGAACAAGCAGAATAAAATTATGTCAGTTAAAATTACTATTGAGATTCTTATTATTTAAATATGCATTCTGATTTTGAACTTTGTAGTCGATTTTGACTATTATTCTTTTCCAATTTTGTATTAGTTCCAATCAGTTACCATCTGTTACTGATTGGAAGATGGGAGTGTGTCACAAAATTGAGCTCTTTACACATAAAAAACATTTTTGATGTGATGGTGGATCAGAATACCCCATTGCTACTGTGCAGGAATTTCGCCTTTGGGATTTGATCCCACGTTTTTCCCCTTTAGTTTGCACAGAGCATGTGAGCTCCTTGCCGTTACCATTAAACTTATATTGTAGAAGAGGCACGAGGAGAAACTCCCACCAACACACCACATACTCATTCTTTAGACTCCGGCTCTCTGCCACCTTTGGAAAAGAATGCTTAGACTCTGGCCTTCGGCCACTGAATAAATTTAACTTGAAAACGGCCACTGGCCAACAATTTGATGACTAATTCGAAGTTTGTAAATAAATTGGAAACACTGTTATTGGAAAATTAAGAGCAGTTTGGTTGTGTTACAGCATTGTTTTTTCATACAAACGTGATCCTGTGATGAGAATCTGGAACTCTGGTTGATTTTGGGGATTGCATTGTTTTAAGACTACTTTGTTCATCCTCATGACATAATTTCACTGAACGTTTATTCGAAAATTAACTATTATTATTGGTTTAAAAAAATTGATGTTGTGTTTTGAATAGTTCATAAACAAACAATTTTACATTGCTTTAGGGGGTCATGTGCAACCTACTGTTACGATAGCGTCAACAAGGCGAGATAATATTGTTACGACGTCAATGCTCATTTCTTTATTGGAGCGTGTCTTTCCAACATCACAGCACAAAAGATAGCATGTTTTTCAATTAGTGACACATTAAAATATATAAAATCGTCGTTTGTATGGTTTTCAGTGAAGTTAATACGTTTCAATCAGACTTGAATTGTTTTTGGTATAGGTTTCGTAGCTAGAATAATACGAAGTCTCTCATACAGCAATACTCTTAGGGAAGAAAGGAATTGAAAAGGTTTCCTATCTGCACGTCAAGTTGTAAAATTGAAGATGTTCGAACTACATATCAGTTTGTTAGAATATAGTTTGTGCATTTTGTATACTGCCAAATTTTTGGCATAATCATGACAGTAAATATCAACAGTTAAACCAATATGTATAAATCGTCCACTGAAGTATCTGTCCACTTTCACCCAGAACTGTTTTATCTTGAATCCTGCCATTCCTATGATAATGTGTATTACAATAAGCATCCGGTAACCTAATTTAGTTTGCTTAATTAGTGTAATTCATATAAGTTCAAATGAGTACACTTGAAAACAGTAAACATTTATTTGGCACGCAACTTTCAGTCAAACTAAAAATTAACCTTTGATTCGATGTCAAACCATGTTTCATACCCGTTTAATATAGTATATACATAGACGTAGGATTTGACTTATTATATTTGGCACGTTTGGCGGAACAAATTTAGGGTTGTACACTAAATTGTTTGAAAGAGTACATTTTACAGCACATAATCTGGTGAATGGTTTCTTCTCTGTTCAAATCCACCAACAATACAAACAATACAAATAAATCATGCTTTTGGTGGTAATTTATCATCAAACGTTTCTATAAAAACGTTTTCTTTGGATAACTGATTATTTTCTTTGGATGAGAAATTACTGTTGCGTTTCAGGAATAATCATTTCTTCATATAAAAGGATGATTTTTTATGGAAAAATATTTATTCTTGGGAATCTGTATTCTGCAGCAAGCCATACATAACAGATGACAAATTAGTTAAGTTGGATCGTGCTATCAATTAAATTATATGGTATTGTGGCGTGAAAATCTAATATTATGCACTCTTCAATGTCCAAGTGCAAATCTATGCCGAAGAGAGACTACTGACAGTGATTTCGATTATTTTGTCTAACAAGTACAGTAATTACAGCTAAATTCTGGACGAAAAAGGGCATTAAGCAATGGAAAATTCTACCCTTCAACGCTACATGATAAACTTGCAGCTAAATTTTAGACTTCGGATGATCACTCTCCCAGTAAAATGTAAAAAAAATTGTCATACATGAGTACCGGATGTGAGCAATTTTAAAATTTGATCAATCCATTGCGAATTTCAATTAACTACAGCAAATAAACTCTAAGGTAATTTTGTAACTTGCTGGCGTTCACAAATTACTTTCCTTACCATTCACCTTACAACTTCATTTATTTTTCAAGCTACGTAACGAATTTCAACTATAAGCATGCACACGGTCAGAGTCTAAATGCAAAATTTATGAATAACATTGTGGAAAAATGCACAAAAAGTTCTAAAAATCATGGTTTTGTAAAAAAAATTATTCACCTGGCCAAAAATTTTAAATAAAAATATACATAAATAAATATTCAGTTAGCCTTCAAATTTAATACTAAACATGTCTTAAAAAATAATCATTTACCCAAAGAAAATATTTTTTCAAAGAAAACTTTTATGATAAATTAGTACTAAAGTAATGATTTTTTTGGATGAATAAAATTTTCTCTTATACAAGTGCATCGAACTTAATGGTTTTAAATGAGTTGATCGACAAAAAGACTGGAGGGACCTAAACAGTAAATTAGTGTTCAAGCATGCCATTATCTAGAATCGACGTCAGCATATAGCAGCTCGTGAATATTCAACAAATTGATTTACTAATGCAGATTTTAGTTTTACTCACGATGTTGTTCTTGAACATTTGCACAGATACGATGGAATGTGCCTTCCTTATCATTATCACATTTTTCAAAGTAACCGACCGACTTAGTTATTACGGATTACATTCTTGCGCCATGTCTGCTAAACCGTTGCGAACAGGAATTGAAAATCGTAACTCAATCTGTTATAACTATTTGGGTGAATGTCCAACTTGACCTTATATTAATGCACATTTCTGAAAGTAATTGTTATACAAATTTTTACAAAAAACGGTTTAAATAGTAAGATGCAAAAGTTTCTAAAATATAGGCCTTCCAAATGGTTTATGTGGTCGTCGGAATTAAGCGTCAGTTGTTTAAAGATATGCCTTATTTTATGGTTTCTAAACGTTCAGCACCATACACCTAACGAATATAAAAAATGTGCTAATGCAGACAGATAGCCATTTCCAAACCGAAGCTGCTTATTGTAAGCTCCCGATAATCTTTTTTGTATAGGGCAAATTACAGCAGATACAACACTTTGTGTTGTTTGATAATCTTCAAGCATATGTAGATATCTGTGATAGTATCCGTTGGGACCGAGCTTTGGGCATGAGCACATTTTTTATATTTGTTAGGAGTAAGGTGCTGAACGTTTCGGAACCGTAAAATCAACGTGCTGAAAGTAGTCAAAATCGACCAATTTTGAGTTGTTGAGCTTGTTTGCATGTTACAAATGCATAGTTGGTTCATACGAAATGAATGTTAGCAATAATGTTATTGAATGGGCAATGGGCTTGCATTATGGGGAAGAAATGCTGCTTCGAAGTTTTTCTGAGCACAAATATTTGTTGCTCACCTTCCTTCACAGGAAATTCCACCAAAATTTCTAAAGAAAAAGTGATTTATCATGAAATTGGATAAAGCAAGGAACGTTGTACCTAGAGATTTTCCTTCTGATTACAATGCAGAAAATATTTTGCTTTCAGATGCAATGGCCTTTGAGCTATCACATGCACTGCTACCACTTTTGCGGACATTTTGATATCCGTCAAATGTGAGTCTGGGATGAAATCATAGTACACATGATTTCTTACGTCATTATACTTCAATCCTTTATATAGTTTGCCGAGTTACCACTAAATACTGATATAACCTTCTAAAGACTCCAGCAACTCCACCATTCAGACCTAAACTGTCAGTACGAAAATCAATTCGTTCTGTACAATTTTGAATTTTGTCACCAGAATTCGACTTACCAAATTAACATTTTTAAAAATTTCAACACTTTAAATGCAAGATATTATTTGGAACAAAACGAATAGAATTGATTTTCACTAAATTAATTGCGATAAGATGCAACATGTTAAGAATTATGCAAGAACGGTGAACAAAGACGCGTTGGTCCCATTAATACAAGTGTGAATTCAATGAAATGGAATTTATACGGATCAAAACTTATAGACTGCAGCTGTTCATTTTTATATAAACCTGCGAATGTGTTACAGAAAAGAATATTTTCCAGAATATCACAGTCAAGGCGCGCAATAGTTTACGTCATCGAATAAGTTCCTCACAATTATTGCCCATTACAGTATGTACCGAATAAAATCTACTTACGAGGTTTGAATACATACAAATACATTTTATTCAGTTCAGTTACTTGAAAACAAAATAAATTATCTATTGAATTCAATGCAGCACCAAATAAATCATCTATTATATTTCAAAATGCTTTTTTACCCATTTTTACCCATACAACCAAAGGTCAAAGGTCACCCCAAAGGTCATCAGAGTTCAAATAAAATTTTATTGCATAATCTGATACAACTTCAAAAGGGAACCATTTTTTAGATAGGGAATTTTTCCTCAAGACTGCTAATCACTTCCCATGCGGCGTTTAACTCTTGCGATTGCAATCTTACCGAGGTTCGTGTTTATATATCCCGAAATCGTCTGAGAACCCGCGACATCATGTGATAACCCCAGAAATCATCTTATAACGCTCAAAATCATATGATAACTCCAGAAGTCGTCTGATAGCCGGCGAACTCGTCTGATAACCCGCGAACTCGTGTGATAACCCCCGAATTCGTCTGATAACACATCAAAAATCAGCTGACAACTGATGTGACACTTCAAATCATTTGATTATCTTATATAGCGGGAGCTTTCGAAAGTTGCATTTCATGGGTTTTACACCATTCTAGTTTGAGAAATGTTAATTCAATATACAAAAAGTTGGTTACAATTTGTAACCAACTTTTTGTAACTTACAAAAAAGGCATAATGTAGCCAATATTACAATGTGAGTCATGTTGGGCAAAGCCGGTTGTCAGTGGCAGCTACGAAATTCACAATGTGTACGATTTAATTAATTCTGTTTAATATGGCCAATCATAGGAAACATTTACCATCTCACATATCCACAACTTGTAACCGTTTCACTTACGAAAACAATTTAAAAGAATAAAACCACTTAATGCTACATACACACCAATTGTTTATATGCGAATATACAGCGGTGCATATATTGCCGTATTTGTGGTCGGATGAATCTATAATAAATACGTAATAGCATTGTCACTTTTCTAAGTTAAAACACGAGCTTCGTCGAAATTTAAGAAGTTACGATGCCCGAATATGAAGATTCCCGACGCCCCGGATTTATGATATAATGGATTCACAAACATACATCATTCATCTAAATCCATATGTCCTAGAAGGATTTCCGAGTGGCCAGAATAACAATTAGCATGTGATGATGACTCCTTGCTGTAATGTATAGCAAAATTATAGTAGTTTCAAGTGTTTGCTATAAACCAAAGAAACAATTTAAAACAAACCTTTCTAAGGAAAGGCATAGTTTGTTTCGGCCTCTTTTAGTCCACACTTAAAATTAGAATAAATATACGGATAAAATATTTAAACGAAAAACTCAATTATTATTGTTATAAAGAAGATACCAAACGTTTGGTTATAGCACCCATAGAGTAAGCACACGGTTAGTCGACTACTTACCAAATCAAAATCTCGTGTACCACGAGGAACCAACATCGACAGGATGTGGGATCTGAATGAATCTCGCAACTCATGGAATATACCATACTTTACTCTTCTCACAGTAGTCAAGACGACTAGTACAGGGCATTTACAGTCTTCTCTGTAGAGTCATAATTCGGCAATTAAATAATTATATTAGTAAATGTAATATAATTTCGTGCGATAGTTTATTTCAAAACTAAGTAATCTTAAATTGAACCAATATTTCATTTCATCTTAATTTCGTATAGTTCAAATTTAGCTCATAAATACCAGGGTTGGCAGATCAAGAATAAATAAATATGCCCACCTATCACATGGTAATTAATCTTCAGTATTCCAATTTCGATTGTCAACTCCCGGAGTTAATTCACATGTTCTTAGCTCTGGTGTCTATGTACGACATGGCAAGATAATGATGAATAATATTATCAGCAGCTTGCGTTTATTAAGAAAACTGCATTGTGGATTGGATTCGAAACCCCGGATTTTCTGGAAGCACAATCCGCTACGAAACTCCAGCGTACAATATTATTAAATTAACATTTATGCAAATACTCCAGTTCCTTTGCCTGGGCAGATACTCTGTACAATATTATTAAAATACTTGGAGGACCTTAGGAAAGTACTTGCTATAGATAAGGGAAATAAATCACACCGGAATTGTTGAAACATTACGAACAAACCCAACCTAGCCACTACAATTGTGTTTAGCAACCATCCGCAGAATTGTGTACAGTAGAATTGATAGTGAGCATCACGTTTGCTACATTGGAAAGCCATTATTTTTATATGAGAACAGGTGAGACTTAATTTTAACTAAAGATAATAAAAATATGTCCTTGTGAGTCATATATTATATGTTGGATGCCAAATTTAAAGACAGTTTGCTGCCGTTTCTAATTTTACCGAGAGTTGCCATAACAATTAGGTACGATATATGATGAGTTAATATTAACGCGAACGCATCGCACTTACAGAAATTTTCGCCAAAGTGCAAGTACGACAATTGTTTCTACTATCCGCAATTTGAGTAATGCAAGAACCTATACTCGACTGCCATTTGGTCCAATAAATAACCACAGTTTTGGCAAACACTTTTTTTCGGTTTACTGTCCGTTTAGTAAAAAGATTTGTCTCAAACTACAGTTGAGGAACTCTAACGCCACTTCCGTGAAACTGTAGCGGCATGATTTTTTATTTGCTATCAGATGTGTTATTCAACTTTAAATTGGTGGATAAAATCCAAATGGATTCAAATTCGACAGCTCCTTCCCATTTGATACATTTCACAAAGCAAGGATCAAAGTACACTTACATCATTTGAGGCCGTAATCAATTTAACAACAGAAGTGTCTGTGTCTGAACTTATGGTTTACTAAGAGGCAAGCTCAAAGTTGTAAGTGTTACAGTGGATTAAAAAATCAAATACTCATAGGTCGGAAAATCATCTAATGACAAACTACATTATTAAGATTTTCTTATAATAATACTCACACCATACCAAGCTAACATCCTCGGCTGATATCACGTTGGACCCGGAAAGGAAGGAAACCGCGGATTCATGATCTTGTTGTTAAAATACGGATAAGAGACGGCTATTGAAAGTAGCCATCTACCATAAAGCTCCTTAAAACCATACAATAAAATAAGCATAGTAAAAATATAGAGAACAAGTTTTAGGGTTCGAACGGTTATTGCACTTTAATTACGTTGTCCTAGATTAAGAACATTCGCAAAAGCATTTTAATGCACGAATTCCTTTAGGTTGTCTATTAATATACCTTGAATTCAAAAATTTTATCACGTCATTATAACTTGAACTTGGATTTATTCTTGCGGCTAATTTTCAATTACTTGCAAGATCTATTTGTTGTTATTGAAGTAAGATTTAATGCCATACTTCGCCGCCATTGACCATTTCGAAAGAGGAGACGTTTGTAGTATAATTTGTAGATTGAACTGTCCCTTCAGGCATAAGTGTAATTATGTGTAAGCAGTGATCGAAAGACGACTAAATGCCTAGGTTGCAAAGAAATTCCTAGTTCAAAATTATGCACAATTGTTTCAGTAACTTTTACAAGATTTTGTCCATATCAAATTGTTTTGAAAAGTATCTCATCTGTTGATTTGCTTTCTACAGCCGACAGTAGTTGACGTTTTATAGTCATTGGTTAGATACAGCTGCAAATATTTGATGTTTGTATATTCTTCCGAAGTATTTTTGGAAATTAACATGCCATTCAATTGTATATGTATATCATCGCGGCCGAATAAGTCATTCACTAGATACCAAATAACTGGAGATCTTGCTACAAAACGTACATTTCGTTCATTCATTAGCTAACTCTGATATTTTTTGACTAATAACGTGTACTAGTGCCTGCACGTTTCTTCCGATTATCGTTGTAATGGATGATGTTGGTATACATTATTTATTCTCTTCTTGTATATGACATTATTTAAAACTTTATTATCTGCTCAAAAATTCAAGACTGACAGCAATGACATATTCAATGTCACTACGTTGAAAGAGTTAAATTTCGTGTTCTGGAAATACATTAAACTGTCATTTCAGCATCATAATTAGAAGTAAACGTATGCAAGTGGCAGGAGTGGATGGCCCAGAAGAATGCACGACAATGTGTGAGGCATCCCCATCAGGTCACTACTTACGGTAGTACCGCTCCAGTTCGACGGCAATATGCACTGAAAGGTGTGCGAAAATGTTGTATTATGAGCATATATATTGATGTTATGTGCTGCAGATTTTCTGTATAATAACTAGGGCTGATTTACAGAATGTTACGCAAATAAAATGCAGCACGCATTAAATACGGGTTCAATAATTCACAGGTTGTCTAATTCCTGTCACACGTCAACTCACCAAGCCAAACTTATCGTTTCACTATCGAAAAAATATTGGAGTTAAGATATGTAGAACTGCATTACCCTAATCAAATGCTGACGAGGAATTAGTCTGCCGATTTGAGTTCTTCTAGTTGAAAACACAGTATGCGTGGAAGGACCAAATGTACAGACGATTTAGCAAAAACGCGGTATTGCATGTCTCGTAAGAAGCGCTTTGCCATTTCTTGTAGAAACTATCCAGGTCCTTGTGCAACGCTGGAGAATATCTGTGGCCAATATGGAACATGTTGTTGAAAAGGAAAACTCGAACCTGTTATATGGAAATGCGTTGATGTGTGACACTATTAAAACCGGCTAACTCATTGTCAAATTAACTAATAATATTATGCAAAACGTCTCACCAATTTTAGGAATGTGTTAGGCATTTGTAACTTTATTATTCTGTGTTAAAATTCACACGAAATCCTTTTACGGCAACATTTATGAATACATCAGATCATGTTGCTCACAATCAGCATCAGGCTCATTTTATATCAATTTCACAAAAAGAATTACGGAAATCACCTTTTATTTTATTTCACAATCTTGTGTAGCATACATACTTTACGTCATATAAACATTGCAACTGAAATTGGACGATGGACGAATTAAAATTTGTACGCTTAAAGTTACTTGTTAATACCTCAAAAATATTGTTTGGTTTAGCAAATTTAAACGTGCGATTGTTTAAGTCATCAATCATAATTTCAATAAATTGATATGTTTTCACTTTTCGGGACGCAAACGGGAGATATCCAGCTTGACGGTAAGGAATAAAGTAGCTCGTAATTCAGAATTGTAGCTGAAAGGTGATCTGCAAAATCTCAATACATTAATGATAACAATGGTATTCGTTATCATATTAGTTAGTGCCAAAATGGAATACAATGGCTTTCTCCATGAATCAACGGTTTGTCGATTCATGTTTAATAGAGCTGAATCCCTATCCGGATAGTATATTTCATATCTATTGACATTAAAATATAGAACACAATTAAACAAAATGGCCGATTTCTTATTGATATGGATAACTTGGAAAGCAGTGTCAATAATCAATTAAAAATGTATAAGTGATGAATGAGACACTGATATTATAATTGAAAAGATTGGCGTCAGATGCGTACTAGATGAGTAAATTTATGAATTGAAAATCCAGGAAATAAAGACCCGAAGATTCTCGGGATTTTTGCGACTGAGCGTCTCTAAGATGTAGTGATTATTCAACATGAATACCCAAACTTATTCCGGGCTAGAAATTCTGGTAGCAGCATTCTAGTAAAAACACGCCAACATTTTCAGTGCAAATACACGCTCTAACGTGTTGGAGAAGATTGTACCTGAGATGTTTTAAATCTCTGGAGCCAGGTAGTTAAGAATGTCGGTGTGTCAATGCAACAATTAGGAGTTCAATTGAGGAGATGCAATAAGTTGAAAATTAAGAATACCTAACCGTTTGTAATAATGCATTGATACAGTTATGCTTCGATTACTAAATTAAGCCATACAATTCACCTAAAGTTTATACTATGTTCATCATACGTTCAGATTCTGCTGCTAGTCGTGCCATTACTGCACCGAAAAAACTCCTTTTGGTTTAGCGGAACTTTCAGTCGAAACTGAACTATAAACTAAATATTAAATACGTCATTTCACCGATAGTTGAGATTAATAATAAACAAGTGAAAGTTTAAGCTTGGTGTCGTCAGATAATTGGTTTTTCAAACTGTAACTAGAAAACCGGTACTCAAATAGGTTTGTCGAATTGTACTACCGAACCTTTTGCGGATTCAGTATTAAATGTACTACAAGAAGAGGAGCAAATGGACACTCTGTATGAGAACGGAATGATATTAAATAATTAAGAGGATTGTCCAGTTTTAATATTAACACTTTCTTGTAATTTTGCCGTAGATAGCTAAAAAATTCACATGCATGCTGTAAAAATAACATTATAGCATGATGCTATTGTGTTAGCAAATTGAGATTTTTTTCGTGAAAGTTATTCCCAAACAGGTGACATTACTCAAAGCGATGAACTTGCTCCTTCTCCTTTTGATGGCAAATCTAGATTAAGGGCCGGATAGCAAATTATATGGAATAACCTACCTCATTTTTAATTCGTCCATTTTTTCACAAAAATATTTACTGGCGTAACGCTGAGTGATTGGTTATTAGTTGCAAATAAATAATAGTAGATAAATAAATTAGTAGGTGGATAAAATTAGATACTAGATTCAGAACTTGCGTTCCCGATTTTCATAACTAAATATCCATAGTTAAATATACAAATTTTTCAACTCAAAGAATGGTCATTCACTTTGAATTTCGTCAGCACTTCCTGTTTCGTGAATTTTGTTTTTCATACCACACAACGGTTCACAGCCTTTCCTCAATGTAGCCTAAAACTAAGTTATATTTTATTTACCGGTAATTTGTAGGCACGATACCTCCAGGGTAAACTAACACAACTGCCAATGATGTAAATGTGATGCTGAAGCTGTAGATATGATAAAGTAGTAGAATTATTTACGTTTATAAAAAATACTTTAAGAATTCAAGGACTGTGTCGTCATACTATTCGCAATTTTTCAAATGTAAAGTTTAATTGCCGTTGATTTTCACTTGGACACGTGTGGAATTTTCAAATAAATGTAGGTCGTTTAGTACACGTTTGTAAGTTTTCTAAAAGCAACGTGATTTGATAATGGAATGTATGCGAGAAGTACAAATGCAAAACTATTTAAATTCTCTACATTTATATTAGCAAAAAAATCATTCAAAGTTATTTCAATACTATCATTTCAGGAGACCCTTTAGTAACCCTGTAGGTTTTAGTAAATATTATGCGTTATTCGATTTACCTTTCAAACATTTTCAAATAATTCATTGGCGTTTGCCGATCATACCGGTTTCATAAATATGAATCCTGATATGCGTATTCACATACGATTATGCCCACAAACATCAATTTAATCCTGTGATAACGACCATCACTAGAACAGTTTTCTTCATTTAGATCACTATACGTTTGAGGTGGTGATTGGAAATCGAGTTCGCGCGTAAAGTTATGATCGTCTGGCGTGCGATGCAATCAATTCAATCCGAGACTCTGGCGCGCCAGATTTCTCATCTCTTATTAATCTATAAACAGGTTTCTAAATTAGTCATTCCTCCCGCCGATACATTTTTAACAAATTAATACATTTTGGGATACTATAACTCAAATCTTAGCATATCATTGTGCGCATAAACGAAAGTAATACCTGGATTTCTTAACGCTGAAAACTATTTTTGCGCATTACATATCATAATCATTTTCAAAGAATTCCGTTTCAACGATCTTCAGGATATTTATTTTAATTCATTTGCAGATAAACGAATTACATTTTAAATGTCCACAGGGGAACTCTGGCAGACTGTTGTGTGTAGATGTGACCGATTCAAGTAATGTTTGAAAATGGTTGACGGGACAAGTAACTAACAATCTCTGTCAAACAACAGCGAAACAAATGCAAAATAAAGACATCTTAACAAATGTTCACAACCGATGTTGGCATTTTCCTGCTGGAAGTCGTCGAGGTTTATCATGGTCCTAAATAAAGTTTTTAAGATAATGGATATTAACTCTACAGACATTTTTATTGGCAAGCGGATTTGCTATACATTTACCAGCGAGACTGTCATATTGTTTATTTCTCGTCATTGAACACTTAATTTGAATAAAGGTAAACCACGGTTTATTATATGACGTATTTTAATGAGTATCTCAATATATTTTCCATTCTATCGTTATAGCAGTTATAAATATATGATTAGCTTTCGTCGACACTTTCTTCACACATGAACCTTTTTTGCTTTTACGACTCAATAAAATGGTTTTGTGAGATGGAAGTTCACAGGGTATACTTTATTTAAACACACAACATGCAAATCAATCCGCCCACCTAAATTTGGAGGGACTAATATACCTTTACTGACTTCAATTCACGTAAAGACATAAATAGACGTTACAACTGCTAAACCATACATAAAACTGATTGAACACCATAAATTTACTAACCCTTGCTATGTTGACGACATTGGCTACAATGGAGCTGTAATATGAAAAAAAAATCCAAAGTTGTACGTTTCCGTCAAGTACAATTACCGGGTATATTCTGTGTTTGTAGTATGTAGACAGGGCCAGCTATATGAAAAGTTCTACACTATAATAAGCTCTGACAACCTAAATTAGCCATCAATGGCGCAGACTTTTCTTGCAATCGTAAGATGATCTTACTCACTAAATTACTGTACCAAATTTATGATATCAAGGTCGGCCAATATATGAATAGCACAATTAATTTTAAAAATAACTGCATCTTGATTTTAGGGAAAATTATTGCTTCAGTATTCTTACTACCAAATTTGGAGCTAGCCATTGTTCTTACCTCTCATGATTGTCTTGGTCGCACACTACTGGTGCCCAATATCGGCGCTAAGCTAATAATAATACATATTCTTTGATAGAAGGTTCTTCGTGATTGGTACCAAAGCATCCTGAGAAATGTCCATAAAATGAATAAAATGTGCATAAAGTATGAAGCTACAAACGGAAAATGAACTAATTTTATTTAACTGATAATTTCTAGTTTCCGAAAAAAGTGCGGCGGTTAAACTAAATTATGATATTATTACTGACGTTTGTCACACTTTATTTTTCAGGAATTTGAGCAACGTAGCTAACTGGCCGCTGGAACGATAGCAGCATTTACTGCAGTCATGCAGTATTTGCATCACTAACTTGTTTGAAATGGCAGAAATATATATTCCAGCTGTAAAAAAACCCGTAGGAACGCTAAATGGTACATTGATGCATGTTGCATTTGGCGAAGTCAAACATTAGGTGAACTGAATAAATGCGTAAAGTTTATTCAGTTGTGATAGATCTTGTAACTTGTGGCGCATTGGACAGTTTTTAGAATAGAGAATTATTTTTATTGAATTGTTTTTACAATGCAGAGGAATTGAGTGCGTATTTCCAAACAAAATCCCATGTATTACGTCTTATGTTTCAATTGTACCAACAGAAGCCGAATTTCTCCAAGTAAAATAAAATCATGTAGTTGGAAAATTTGCTAACGTTCTGAGAAAGATTCAGCCGATAATACATTTCGCCAATAATTATTTCCTAGTTTCATTAGCTTACATTTCATTAAATTTAACTAACACTGTTCTAAAAATGACATCCTTTTTAACTAAGCAAGGCGTTTAGATGCGCATACAGATTGGAGTGTAAATAAATTTTAGTAATTAAGTTATTACCCTTTATAATATCTCATGGGCCATAACAAATACTCCTTTTCACCATGCTTTCTTTTAACTGAATGCTTTCGTGTTCGTGTAGTCCAATTGTTAGATATTGGGTGTAAGTGTAATGCGGACATGGTAAGAGTTGCTCGCTAGCTTTTTGTATTCCAGACAGTTGAACACAAAACTTTATTCAAGTAATATATGTTCCTATTGCATAATTGCTTTTGTGCGACGCAGCCAATTGTTCATTTAACTGAGTAAGCGGATTGCAACATGCATGTGGTTACATAAATAGGTGAATATGTCTGGAGACAACAAATTATCAAGAAATTAATTGAAGAATTAAGTGACAATATTTGCTACAAACAATCGATTTAGAAGTTTATTTTGAACCTGATCCTCCATGTCAATGTCTGCATTGCGACATGTAATTGCGACAATTGGCTAATGTTGGGCAACTTCTCCAAAATGACTGACCACTTTGAATTTGCAAGCTCCTGTTGAAAACTGGCGAATAAGAGATTTTATTCACTTGATAAGGAAGCTGACATTCGATTCAGCCACCTTGTACGCTTCAAAGAGAAAGATTATCCCAGCGAGAAAGTTAAAGCAGCAAATTAAAAGCAGCACAGGCAGAAACTTGCTAGTATTAATTTGATCGTTGGTGACAACTCTTTTGTCGTTATATCCAGTCCACTTATAAAGCCCTGATTGAAGGCGATCAGCGCGCTTGTTCCATTTCACCCATTGTTCCTTAATTCCACTTTCGAGGAATATAGCAAATGTTCTGATAATCAAATCCTTGTTGATTGTGTAGGCCTCCAAGTAATACGTAGATTTGGAAAGAATTTCTGGAATTACGAAGCAATCAACCTTAGCGTTTCCGTTAAGCTCCTGCATTATGTACGCTCTTTCCAATGCCGCACCTTCTAAGGTATGTATATCAAGAGATTTTCCATCCTCATAAATGCCAGGTGTGGTCAACGTTTCGTTGTAATATGCAAAGGAAGTGTTAAGTAAATGCAGCATTTCTTTTCTTTTAAAGTAGCCCTTGTAGCTTATTATTGGATTCGTAAATACATCCAAGAATGTCCTGGGAAGCTTAATTTTGTAACCACTTTGAAGTGCTTCCTTTACCGTCTCGAACACTGTTGGTATCTCTTCTGGTACTGAAATTATGCTAATTATCTCGTTCATATAGAAGCAGCAGATAAATAATCCAAGAACACTCAGACATTGATATGCAATAATCCGCTGGCTTCTCGGATAGGCACATGCGCCCATGAAAATTCCAAACAACTCGATTCCCACGCTCAGGCTTAGTTTCTTAAATTTAAATTGCCAGTACTGCCCACACCAGAAAAAGTGAAATAAAAACTAATATCCAAACTAGAACTGAGAACGGGAGCAACCAAACAGAGTAATCCAAACGATTGACACTACCCGTGTCGCCTTTGACAGAACAGGAATTTAATATTGATTGATGATGAGAGGAATACTTCATGACGGATTGGGAGAACCTTTTAATACGTTGTGATCGCACCACCTTTGGTATAATATACTGACCGGTTATTAATCCAGGCACTTGGGAAGGCGTCGCATGAAATTTAGTGGAAAAATTGAACATGTGTGATAGGTAAAGCGAAGTCATAAACGACCACTCACTGAAACAATTTATGGAGGGTTTCATATCGTTCTCTGGACATAACGTTCTGTGCTTATTGGACTTCAATAGGATATATCTGGAACGTAAGTCACCTCCTACCGCGTCCAACTTTCTCTTATTGGCGTTGCTGAAAGTTTTTTGATGAATCTTCACTGGGATTAGTAGATAACTGGTTAGTGCTTCACTGTCAAGCAATCGCGATTCACTTATGCAGTATCCATTGCAAACAATTCTGTACTCAGCAGTCTCCGCTACATTGCATCCAACGCAAATTAGCAGTTTTAGTGATGGGAGATTAAGATGGGCTACTGCAAATAGGTCCGATTCATTCCGAGTTCTTTTGTCGGCCGTCGTTAAGAACATGATGACCGAGTCAGTACGCAGCAGAAAGTAAAAATACGTCCAGATAGCTGCTGTGTACGGATTTTGGTTTGTGGCATACGCCTGGTAGAAAGACAGGATGATGTGTGACGGCAGCGAGTGCCTCCAGTTGAAATCCGTTTTCAAAATTTCGGAACGATTATTAAATGCCAACAGCACAACGTTTGGGAATGCCAACTGACAGTTTTTGTCAAAAGAGTGCAGGTAGAAGTCAAACCTGCCAAAATGATTTGAGGATGTACTCACGATTTCCTTGTTTAAACTTTGGAATTGCTTTGTGTTGCAGACAGAGGTGCTTACTGGAATGGCCATCGGCAAAAATAGCCAGAGGTGGCAGTACGCTTTGCAATTGCTCATTTTAAATTACCAAGGTATGATTCGCTAAGAATAAGAAACTATGCGCTAGATTGTGATACGCTACCTAGAAAAATGCTCCTCAAAACAATACAAATGTAACCTTATAAATCCTTATGCAAGTTTACAATTCCTATATGTTAAACAACATCATTAGACTCAGGTCTGTTGAGTAGAATAAGAGACTTCGCAACCAGGCTCAAGATCCTCGGCGTACGGACGAAGTCAGTTGTTGAAAAAACAGGTGTTAATTTCCACAAATACTGACGTCAACTGAACCCTAATAAAGTAATTATTTTGTTTGTTCGGCGTCGAAAACATTCCATGTCTGTACTGAACATTTAATTTTAATGTTCTCGAATTGAGTTTTACATTTCCGTGTCGAAAATTGTTTGGTATAAAGTGTATACGATGCAAAGGAATTTTAAGTGGTTGTGTAATTTTACCCGTTGTCACATAGTCAATTGTAAATGGTAAAACATTTTCAAGTAAGAAACTGCATTGTTTATTTTATTACAAAAAGAAATTACGACAAGATTTGCTAAAGCGATATACAGCATACAATATGATATCATCGGCATTTATTTTTGACAATGAAGGAGATGTTTAAATTGAGAAACTGAGCCGATATTATGTGGACTTAATGGGACAGCAGTACATTCCGACCGCTAATATACGTACATGTACCAGACAATGATACAATAATGAGCACTCGGGCTTTGTGAATTTTCAGTTGATATCAGACTATACAAGGACCTTTAGGCTACATTTGAAGCACTTTATTAATCAGTTTTTTAATAAATCCAAAACTTTTTGGAATATGTGCTTTGTGCTATATGATAGCCCTATTCTTAAACTACAAGTAGGTATCAACACTTCCTTAATTCGTAAACATTTACGACTTGCGTAGGGGGAGTTTTCGGTCACTCATTTTGAGCATGTTTCCAAATTCCGTCAAAAATTCGTGCGCTCCGTCTAAAGATTACCTGTTATTTTAAGCCAGTCCAAACAAATTTCGAAGGGACAGTTATCAGGCGACTCTACATGTCTCTCCGAGTTGGTAGACTTCGTTGGTTGTGACAACAGTCTCGAACTTACCCCCTCAAGGTACCTATCGTGTAGCTTTCCGGCGATGAACTTCAAGGTTTTAGTTGTAGGATGGCTGACGGGAACAGATTTTGGTTTTCAAACGAGTTTCAAGCTTCAGATCCTTCTAATGAGTTAAGTAATAGTAAAAGCTGGCATCACAACTCGGTATACCATCTGAGATTGACTTGGAGGGTTTTATTTCCACACAATCTTTCGAACCTTGCGAATGTTCGGTAAAACACATTTTCGACTATAGCGCTTTATCGATTGATATGGGAGACTTTATGGGCTGGCTTTAAATCACTTGACTCAGAATGGACACCAGATGTACTGCTGACCTTGAAACCTCAACATTCCTCCCTTTTAACCTGTCAACCACTACACTTTTTGAACATCTTTGCTTGGAAACGTGTTTCAGTACCATCTTTATTACAATGTAAATTTCTCCGACATTTTTATAGGAATTGTTTTCAAATTTGGTACACGTACAGTATAATACCTGATAAAGACTTTACAAAAAGCTTCAGGTGTATTGCTTAATTCGGTTCGTCGCAATACGACTGCGGGCGTGCTTCAAATGTAGCCTAAAGGCCTCTGTATTGGCCAAACAAAAGCATCGTCTGCGTCCTTTTTGAAATGCTCACGAACACTCCGCAACTACACATTATGAACAATGTATTATTTGCACAGCAAGATCGGCAACGCGGAAATGAAACTTGGTAAATTGCTTAATTTGCTTACAATTGTTGTATTTTGTTACGGACAATACAGACTTTAATCATACATGAAATATTTTAACATTCTGTCTCATAAGTAATTTCAATCAGGGCAAATTATTGTCAGTACAACTTGAGACATTAACCATTGTACTTTTAGAGCTACACGTGGAAAAGAGTAGTTATGCAAAATGTTTTTGTACGTTTGAGGGCACGAATATCAATCTTCTTCTCATCATTATAATTGCATTTATATAAGTTTATTTTGAGCGCCAATACTCGCATCAGTAATGTGATTGGCGGAGCGTTACAAAAAACAAATTAAAATTTCTCGATGACTTTGTAAGACGAATTATCATATACAATGTGCATGCGCTTCGTTAAATGGGAAACGCTTTCAGGATCCTCCTTGTTTAAAAAATCCTATTATAAGAAAAACCATGTGTGCAATTACTATTTTCGTATATAAGCGTGGAATACTGGGGACGGTAAACAAACAAATTAAGCAAACGATTGAATGGGAGAAAGAATGATCTACTGCATCCTGTCCAATATATAGACATTCGTTAATTATTAAACTCGCCGAACTTTCATTATTGTAAAACTGAATAGAAGTAGCCAGTTTAGTGACGGCATGATGTAACGACACAAAGTGCTGCTACGTGGAATTCGGTGATTGTCTAAACTGTAAAATTTGAGGTGTCATGGCTGATCATTAGTAATTTTACACTTATTGAGCAATCCAATTCTGTATTGGTTTTTATTATGAAAACTATTGAAGTTGATACCAAAACGAAATTATATGCTAATTATAGGCACCTTTTATGTAATGCAGCATTGCTAGTAAGCTTTTTCTGTGTGTACGGAATTCCGCGATGTAATTGAATATATGAATGGAACAGAGTTCAAGAAACAGAATAATTTTGAGCCTTAAATAGAAAAGTCTTCAAAACGCAGCTTACTTCTCAAATCAGTATTTCCAAATTGGATGTATTCCTGTGCTCCAATCGACGTTATTGGATTGGGCGGACGTACCCAGCTACCGACATGTTGATTTGGCGTTAACATATGCTCTCGAAAACACTGAAATTACATTAGTGGAAACGTGCCAATGAAACTGTTGTTGCTTAAGTAATCTGTAGAAATTTTGTAGAATGTATCTATGTTGCAATGTTACTCAAAAACATTGATCGGATATATTAGCGGCATTGTTTGCTCGCGTGCCTCTTATTATATCATACAATTCATTTTGTTTTAATAAAAGTATAGTAAAGAACGGAATCTAAACTGAAGATAATTTAATCAATTGGTTAATTTCTCCCATTGTTGCAGAATAAGTTAATGTGCGAAGCACGTACAGAATTGAAATTGAACGCACCACCTGTTACAAGGTAGATGGTACCTGTTTTCATAGTCATAGGTTTTTATTATTTTGATGAACATTCGTCTTCCAAATTGTTAATCTAAAACATTGGAATAAACTCGTATGGGTGCAATCTCTAGAGTATTACCAGTTATTAAAAATGAAACAGCCACCGTGTCTTCATGGGCAGTAGTAGTTGCATAGTTTTCGACGCATCGTCCTACTTCCGTATTTTTTTAACATAATGAAATAGGGCATGTTTGCTTTACTATCACATTAATTTTAAGGTCATTGTGCTTGCATAGAACTTACTACCTAGAAACTACATGGATACGTAAATTAAAGGGGTCAAAGTGGTGTTAATAATTCTGACAAGAGAATTCTTGATAATTGGATGTACAATATGTTTTTCTTACAGTTTGTATTGAAGTTTGAACGCTGGACAAGAATCCGGCGTTCTTCAAATTACAAAACTGTTTTCGAAAGGAGCTTTGTCATCATTCATCATTTTGAAATATCGTATCCAAAACAATAAATACAAGCCCCACGCCAGATATAGTTTAATGGTCATTAAAACGTAAAATTAGACCTAAGATTAAAACGTTGATGGCAAGGACAGTTATTGACAGGTGATAATATCAGTTCGATGCTGACTTCAGGTACTTCATCACTGAAGAAATAAAACCAAAGTGTTAAATAACTAGATATGCACGCCATGTTGTAACCGTCATGTGCATAAAATGATTGTTTGAAAACAAAATGAAGGACCAGTCTCTGACTGAGACAATCTTCCAGAATTCCCTGTTACAAAAAACGACAAGGGAGATTACTGGGAATGCAAAGAAATAACTTTAGAAATCTCCGACACCAAACTAATTGATTGGAAAACTTTATTAAAGATAACTTGATATAGACGAAGCATTTTAACTTTTGGTATACTCACAATCAGAAAGATTCGTGCCAATTTTCAGCCAAATCGAATAAATCGGCTCTAAGAAAATCCGTGCACCGCGGAAAGTACAATGTCGCAATTTACCTCCGTTGTATCAACTTACCCCATCCAACTGATATTGCCATATACATAATTTGTTATGCTGAATACGAATCTAGCATCCGTTTTTAAAAATAATTACATCGGTTCCGGGCCATACCTACTTGTTATGAACTTGAACATATTATCCTATGGGTTCATAATGGTGGCTTACACTTATTAGTAGAGGTATCTATATTACAACAACCACAAAACAAACCATTTAAATTGGGATTCAATGCAAAAAATTAATTTGTTGAACATCGAAAAATCTTTTGATGTGCCCGTTATATTAAGAGAGTATACACACTTCAACCGTATTCAGAACGAGGACATTCGTGGAAAAGAACAACAATACATGGCAATTACGACGAAATCTCAAGAGAGAGAAATAACTTCCTTCTTTAGAATCTACAAGACTATTAGCTATTGACACGTAATGGAATAGAAAATTTTGCAGTTTTTTCTGTTGTGAAGCAAATACACAATGTATATTTAATGTCGTTGGCTCCATTTATTTTATTTCTGATACCCGACGTATTGTTAAAAAATAAATTGCTAAATTATCCAATACAAAAGCGGTTTTTGGATACTTGTTTTCTCAACACGTTTTTGAACACGTCAGCTCAAGCAGTGACGCAAAACATAGAATATCAAAGACGCTGAGCGTTGAAGCATGAGCAGCACCAGCTAAGTTGTCATATCTCTCAAATCTATGTAACGTGGTAAATGAATCCGGTCAATATAGTCTGAAACTTACAGCATTCACTTCCCGCATACCACTATCAGCTAACGTTGCATAACAAAATATACATTTTGGACAGAGAAATGGTCAAACTCTTGTATTTGTTCGCTAATTAGATCGTTTACGGTAGTACCGAAATCAATAATTTGTAATGTGATGCGTTACAAAAGGAACATTTGACATATTGACAAGTAACAAGACATAATCAGTTGAACAAAGTGTCACCATCGGCCAAAACATGAATACCCGAATATTGTATATCCTAATTCTGTTCATTTCAAAACCACCAACTTACATTAATTCACTTACAAATTCCGTTTGCAAAACTCAATGCTGGGAAAAATTCACTCGCGACATCCTTCGTATACACTCCAGTAATTTTGGCAGTTTCCTAATCTACTTGCACTCCTTTCCAAATGATTGTCAGTTTGTCTTTCCAAATATTGTAATACATAACATTCAGTCAACAAGTTTGAAGAATATATTGCCTTCTAAATATTCGAGTCCGTCACATATTGTGTTATCCCCGCTTCAAATAGATTCAGTAAACAATACCGTATTCGATTCCTATTTCTGTATAGCCATGTGGGTGACCACTCTGTTTATGCTGCTCACTACTGCCAGTACCACTAAAAATGAAAGAGAAATGTTATCGAAAGAGCAGTTAAACATCCCAGCGCTCAAGATGTTTGTATATCTTGGAAAGAATCCCACGTCGCCAAACCAATATGATATTGTTTGCAATAACTACTGTGAAAGCGTGAGACGGGAACTTAACAGAAATATAATCAGCAATTTCTTGCTCGTCCCTGATTGGATGCACGGTAATTATCTTAGGCTTGCAAACAAGAGAAAACTGGACACATTCGCCAGCTTTTCGAGCAGGTTTGTGCTACTGAGTACCGATAGGAATAGCAAGAGATGTCCAGAGAACCATTTGACTCCTAATATAAACTGCTTCGGTAGTGCGCCGTTCATGGCCGCCCTATGTATTATGGATATCCATAACTTTACAGCTGTGTTTCATCCTAACATTTTAACGGTGGACACTTCGCGTTTCGGACAGTTCGTTTTTCCTTCCGTGACAGGTTCTTATGATGAATTTAAACCCCTTACAAACGGGTTGCTTCACTTCGAAGAAGCAACAAGGGTTATAAACTCATGCTCTGTAAGAAATGCTACAGGCAAATTATTGTACCTCAGCTATCTTGTTTGGACTGAGCCATTCTCGACAGCGATTTGGATACCAATTCTTGGAACACTTCTAGCGATATCGCTTGCGACGGTCTTTAGTTCAAACAGAACAATCTTTGCAGCGATAATTGAATTGTTTGGAGTTTTTATTGGCTCGTTTTCGTATCATGGTAAACGCAGGTGCACACTGATTTTGATTGCAGACGTTTTCGGATTATTTACGTGCATTTTCTATGGCAATGGGATAACCAGCATAATTTCAGTACCTGAAATATACAAATCTTTTGAGACGCTTAAAGAAGCGCTTGAAGCCCAATACAAAATAAGAGTGCCATTGACATTTCTTAGTAAAGTCGGTCCGGTAGAAAGAATCCTACACAAAGATTTCAAAAGTAAAGGAATTTTAAATTTGCTAAACACTTCCTATGAATACTATAACAAAACGTCAACACTTAGCAGATATGAAGGTGGAAAATACCTTAGCATTTTTGAAGGTAGAACCATTGCCCTGATAGAAGAGCCAAAACTTCGAAAAGAAGTAGGACACGATCTTAATGTTCGATGCTTTGTAATACCAGAAGTATTGTCAAAACGCATATATTTTTCAGCCATGTACACTATCAGTCAGCGCTGGCTCATGCACACGATTTCTAAATTTGTTGAAAGTGGCCTTCCGATACAATGGAATACGTGGAATACTCGAGCAAAGACACGCTCACATCAGGTCGAAAGTTTCAATCGAAACAGAGTGGTTGTCCAAAATGATCAAATTAATCTGGAAAAGTTTCTGCCTGTTCTTGTGTTAATGGCATCGGCAGCAGTTATAGCATGCTCGGTGTTTATGATGGAAACTTGCAGTATGTACAATTCTATTATGCAATGGAGGTTATGGTTTAAGCGGTGGAGGTTAACGTTTCCAAGTACAGCCGTGAACACTAACGTTAGTCACAACGCGAAAACGGCCCGACTTTCCATCGAGACAATCCAATGATCTATTTGTTCCATCCAACTCGACAGGAGTGGGAGTACGCACATTTTCTCCAGGTATTTTACCAATCGATCCAATCGGAATGGATGCCGTTCATCAAGTTGACTCGCCCAATAAAATTTACACAAGAAAGCTTATATTTGTTGCTTCATCAGGCTTTACAACATTTTATAATTAACATTTATGAATATGTAATGATCATGTGTTACATTAAGGTTTAAGGTACATTTATAATAAATGTTTGTCATCTTATTCGTCTACATTAACATGTATCCACATTTGAACTATTACCGAACGTTAGCATTCTCGTAAAAAGTCAATAATTATTCATTTTTCTCTCGTATGACTCATTGCCCAAAACTCTTCCCTGTGAGTTGACTCTTTTTATTTTCCTTTTCAACTTTATCTGCCTATTTTCTAGCCCAGAGCTCTATCTGTCTAACAATCTATTTTTATACTTTCTTAGAACTGAAAAAAATTACTTGTTGCGGGTGTACGATTGCAACAAATGAATACATCTTTGTTGTATATATACAATATATTGTATTGTGTTGTAGTTGGAAAATAGAAAATTCAAAGTGAGCTGGTATTATACCTGAAACCAATTTATGTTATTGAAAATGATGGTGAAGTTTAATGGGTTTACTGAAGGAATTTGTTCAACAAAGTTATTAAATGTATTCAAGTATATTGCGTCGAAATTAGAAATAGAAACATTGTGCACTCGAATTTAGCTGCCAACCAGAACAAAAAGCACACCAATGTACCGCGCGAATATTGGGGTTTTCAAAAACATTTCTGAAGCACATTTAAAGCTACTTGCTTCTCTACTAACAAGTATAATGAACGATTAACAATTTCCTGATTTGTTTAAAATTCCCATTTAAAATTCGTTTTGTAGCTTACCAGAATCGTATCAACATTTACTGGAAACATAGTTTTCAAAGAACAACAGCAATTTGTTACCCACTTTTGGGCTAAGCCGTTTCTCCGAGGCTCAGTCCTAACCAAGGACCAGACCATTTTTACTAAGTACATCGAAGGTTCCTCTTTCACCTAGATGAAAGGTTTCACCTTTCATCATTGGTTAGGGCTGAGCCTCTGAGAACACTGACGCCAAAGATGGTCACTTCCAAGCACAGGATAACCATTGGCATAGCAAAGGCTGAAACGATGTGTAAAAGTAGCGAAGGGGTCCAGCATGTATTTTTAACGGAAAATATAATCGATGACGAAATTAAACAATTTTTGCATCATTCGTAGTCCCAATTAACTCATCATTTTTGGTACCATTCTTATGACCCTAACCCCTACCCTTTTGGCGCCAGGGTCAAAATAAGCTTGTTACACTTTTGACCACGCATCTCCGCCGTTTCTTATCCAAAATTATTTGTCGTGGTGTCAATCGAAAGCCAAGAAACTACTTCAGAAGCTACATTTTTCTTTAGTGAACTATCATATTTTCTTAAACAGTTATGGACAGTTAAATATAATAAAAACCCTCGTTTGCTTGTCTAACAAGGACAAATAGGATGTAAAACTTGAATATCTTAACAATTGTCTGCGCAAAGGATTGCAACAGTGCGTTTCTATGGCAACCAATTTTGAATTATAGATACCTTATTTTAAAGTGTTAAATTAGATAACAGTTGCCTTGGAAAACAAATACGCATTGTTTGTGAAAAGTAGCTTGGTGCACGTGACTTTTTACATTATGCATTATTTTTCAATACATGTGTGGATTAAAATGTAATTGAATTCCTATTTTTGTTGATATATATATATTAAAAATAGATACCATGAACTTTTATTACTGACATGCCTTTCAATATTTCATCCGCAGTAATATTGAGTTGATATTAAATATTTATCTTAAGCTTAAATTAAATATGACTACGTCTGGTACATTCTTCTTTTGTACATGTTTATTTCTTTTTAAATACGTGACTACTATGTCCAGTGCTCCGTCACTGAAATATAGTTGATGCTCAGTTTAATGTCGTAATTGATGAAAATGATGCGTTTATCAATTAGTCAGAAATCATTCAAGTCAAACTTATTCACACGGTTATAATTTTAACGGTTGTTATTCATTAGCAAA
>CM023201.3:8241551-8306322 GCA_004115045.4 Sinella curviseta | reverse complement strand
AGTATTTTCAAGCCGAAATTTTTACCTTTTGAAAGATACAAATTGCACCTGAGCATTGTCAATGGATTCATATAAACAATACGCCTATTTCTTTGAATTAGTTATCAGATTCAAGCTACATGAGAGAACTTAGAAGATATGCACCTCATTTGAAAATTAAAAGTACAGCTGTTGATAATTCATTGAATGACGTGCACCTTATTTTGGTATTGCACTCTCCATCCGACACGATATTTCAGTTTGAGAATTAAATTGATATTTCCTTTGGCAAGATTGATGGCAGATGAAGAGAGTCCGAGAAACTGTATTGCATGGTATTGACAAATCTGTTCCATTACCCGGATACTCAATTGTCGACAGCAAGTGTAAGGGATATCGTTTTCTAACATGAATTAATTATTCTCCTACGGTTACAGATTATGTCATCTTTTACCTGCTTTCTTATAATTCCAACAAGTTATCAATAATTCTTAGAGTAAAATAGAAGCAGCTATATCTAAATATATTGCTTTCGATGTTGGTATTAAAGTGAATAATTTTGTAAAGCTAAGTAAATACTATAATTACATAAACTTATAAATCAAAATGTATATGAAAGTAGCGACTTATTACAAGGTTGCACGGAATAAAATTGAAGATTAAAAATATTATGGCGACTCTTGCACTGACCACGCTCGTAACATGCAATTCAATACAAATTTGCATGTGCTTTTTGGGCTATAATATATCTCATACATACATTACCACGTCATAGGCGATTCTTTTGAAATTACCTCTCAAACGCTTTCAACGGCAAGACACTTTCTTCCACAACTCATCCCAACTAAGACGCGAAGAGGACGGATGAATTTGTTATATCAATTTAGTGTCCATCACCTCACTCGAAGCAATCGGACGTACAAGACGCGCAATAATTTGTAGGATACTAACTCCAGAAGCTACACAGTTAATATTTGAACTCCTTGTTCCACTTGGTTTTTTGCAATCTCTAAATCTTTCGTAAAATATCGAAACCATCACTTCTTATCAACAATAGCTTTAGCTTAGTTACGAAACAACGAGCTGCAGTAGTAAATTGACAGTACCGGCATAGTTAGTACTTCTGCTATTGTTGTGCTAGTTATTATTTAGCTAGAACAAAATCCACGTTCGTCAATTTTCTAAACTGGACTTAAGTTTCATTAGAACATTGCGCCATATCACAAGAGTCGACGGAATAAACACAGACATTGAAAAATATTGGAATCAACTTTATAAAAAATAATCTCCCAAGTGTTGCAAGTAGGATCATAACGTAAATGTAACGAATAAAAATAAACTTTATCGACAGCTTTTACGTCAAAGGTTTATGCGATTTTTCTAATTAATTATATGTAATAAGAGTAATAACAGTTCACAGCTGATTTGTGTTTTGTAATTCTAGGACCGTGGTCCAAGACCAATTGTTATATTAAAGTCAGTCCAAAATCGAATGCTAAGTGAATGTTATATAAAGCTATGAGACGCCCTTTATGGATCAGAGACCAATTTGTATTTCTTGCGAATCGCCGTTGGGTTTGTAGAATTACAATATGTTGAACGTTTCCTTCCGATTTTACTCTCCAACAGATAACAAAATCTTACGCTTTCTTCCAGAGTTCATCTCATCGTTGCCAAAGATTTGCATTTGCTTGCCATGCTTGGATTTTTCAACCGTCTCTGCAAAATGTGACGTGTAAATCGGACAAGAAAAGGAACTCAGAGCGTAAGTATTCCATGTATTAGAAGCAGTTATATGCGAGTTTAATACTTGCAGTGAGTAGTAACGACACTAAACGAACTTCAAATTGTACATGCAGATTGCTGCTAGGATAACACATTCAATAATTTTTGGTGTCTGCTGTCACCACGTGCATTAAAATTTGAACATGACATATCAATGTATATGAAACATCACTGACGGAAAATCACAAATTACATCTATTTACTGACCTGTGAGTAGGGTCAACAACATCCATTCGCTTTTGTGCAGAGCAGTTCAAAGACAATTGCATAATAGAAACTAAGTACACTGTTGCTCTCAAATAAACTTTAGCATTTTTCCTTACAATAAAAAATAGCTACATCGTGCTGAAAATCCCAAATGGCGTCTCACTGGATTTAGTTTAAGTGAATAATTAAATTCGTAGAACGAGGAATAACAATAAAATAATCACAAGGAATATGTAGAGCCGACATAGGGAATTCGTTCACTTCCGGAACGTTTGCATTTAATCACCCAATATTGTTTCTCTCTCGCACAAATGAAAATAAATGATGATTACCTACTTCACTTTCCTTTTCAGATCAAACTCACAATGTTGCAAGTTTATTATATAGATTGGATTCTCATTGAATTGTAACTAATGGTGTTAGATGTCACTTTTGTTGTAACTTTGTTGCTTGTTGTACCGAACAACTGAAAAATTGTTACGATTTATCCATTAGTTGGAATATGTTTACTTTAGACACTGAAAAATTAATCTCTTCAAAAAATATATATGCCGGGCCGAGCTTAAATTTACATTGTTGGAAACTTTTTCTGGCCACCTCTTTCCTGGGTAACGGCGTAAAGATTGAAAAGCCTTTGAATGGAAATTTGGCACACAATGTACTTCTATTTGCATCGCTCTATACTATATATTTCCTAATATCAATGTTGCTCCTTGCCACTCTGCCAGATAATCCTTAGCAAACGCCACATAAACCAGTAAATCCACGACGTAATTTACGATGTGTTACTTTAAATAATTGCCACTGGAAACGTCAAATTGACTTCAGTTTATTTTTTGTTGTGCAACGTTGTGGCTTCAAAGGCTTACAAGGTAGAATGTATGTTGTCCAAACCTGTTAACTCACACCCATACATCGCTCTTAATCTAGCCGTAGTAAAACGTGAGCATTGAACATGTTGCCTTTCCAATGGTGAAATTAAAACAGCAACTTTTTATCCTCTACCGCCTTGGAAATAAATGGTGACAAATACGAGTCATTATTTGTGAATTAGTATTAGGTGGTGACACTTTCTTCAAAAAATAGAATTGATGAGTTGACTAAAATCAGCACATTTGAGGATTATAGTGGCTTGATTTATACTCTATATACATTTCTGTGAACTCTAAAGTTTAACCACAAAGAACTTTTCAACGAATGTGTATCAGCTTGACGTCGCTGTATAGCAGACGCAGGGTTAGAAGAAGAGAATCTAGATAGGTCGTCGGCATTTGCAGTCGTGTGATTGGGTGGTGAAAACTAACAGAAGAAAAGGATTTCAACGAGTAAAAATACAAAAGCACTTTTAAACCTGCTGCTGCTGTCCGAATGTATATTATTTAGCTCGTCTACTACATACTGTAATTGATCAGTGAATAATTATCGCTTGCACTAAAAAATGTGAACCCAGAGGAGACTCTGCAGAGCTAAATTGTATTACATCTAAATGTGTCAGGATGTTGACCAGGCCACTTGCCTATCTCTACCTACAGACGTCAAAATCTTGAATTACACAATATTATTTGATCTACAAATCCAATTGCGGATCGTGGAATTTCAATACGAATTGATGCTGGTAGGCATCAAGCTTGAAAGGAGTTGCTGAACTTTTGCAGAAAAATGCTTAATTTGATTTCATGACGACTCGCAAAATATTGCTAAAGTGGGCAAGATCAAACCTTTATAGGTGTCATGTTTCAATAAAGATGCTGACGATAGATTGTACAAGTAAGTTGCCTTTTAGACGATAGCGATAGTATTGAACCCCGAACATATATGATTTGGCAGATTAGAAATTCCAAATTGGAATATCAGTTTATCTTGATATGCGCCAAAAAAATAATTGCTGTTACATAATGTGACGAAATGACAATGAATGTAACATTTTTCATTAGAACACGACATTGTTTTGATGAGAAACATGCCATTATCTCAACACCGACAGGGAGCATTGTAACAACAAATCATATTAAAAAGTTTGCAGATAATGCGAGCTTCTCCAATGCGTTTTGTTTGTAATTTTCATAAGGAATGCCAAGGCAATTGAATGAATTATGAGTTTCTTAAAAGTTACTGTTCTTAATAAATTCATGCCCAACAATTATTTGAAACGTGTTCAAGTTAACGACCAATAGAATTAGATACTTATCGTATTTACAATAGTTCAAGAACTAAAACTTGGGTCACGAATGACACTAGTTCCAATAATTGCATTATCTCCGTTAACGGTTCATGATAAAACCACAAATGGGAAGTGGTTTAAACATGCATCGCGTGTGCAAATCAATTAAAGAAACATCCATCCCAAAGTGCATAAGTTATGGTACGCACGTTTCTTATTTTAATTTGCACACAAGATGTTGTTAGGAGCAGCCATTGCATGTTTTCTTTGTTGCATCTTCAACCGCGCGATATTCAAAACATTAAATATGTAGTTGGGATCGTAGAGAAGATAACTCTCCCGGACTTTGTGAGCAACAATACTGGCAACAAAAAACGTATTTGGTTAGTTCGCTATGTTTGGAATGAACGATAATGGTTAGTGAAAATGTATCAAAATCTTAACGATTATCGTTTATATGGTATGTTCTGTATCGTAAGGAAGAATCATAAGGTTGTCTGACTGGCAATCGGTTTGCGGCATAGTTTACGACTGAACCAATTTGATATAATCAAACCAGGAAGTAAACAAACAGGACAAACAATCTCGATGACACCGAACGCTTAAACGCATCAGCAAAGTGGTTTCGTATGATCCTCACAGCATGTTAGAGCGAGTCGGCGTGTAACTGTCACATTTTATTCTAAAGTGTATTTTTTGGTTTCTACAGATACTTTTCCAATTGAATTTAATATTGAAGTCCATGTATTAGTAATACTTGGGATGATCTTTCGTGGATGTTAAAGATGTATGGGAGGCTGCAACACATTTATACAAATATCCACAATTGCTTTCTTCTGTAGCCCAAGAGTTTATTTTCTCTTTGTTAAGTTTTTAAAAGATTCAACTTGTTTAGAATAATCACATGATTTATATTCGATAGTCCGTGAATGACATTAGAAGAATACTGAATTAAAGTACCACGATAACGCTTCTACAAATTCAAAAGAAACATAGGCTTGCCTCAAGTAACATAACAGTTCTCGGGTATGCAATTACTACTCGAATTGATCAAAGACAGAACATGAGATGGAATCCACTGTTTCCATCATCCGATGGAGTTTCTCGGACAATAATATTATGGTACGAAATACTTTCAAAATCGAATACCAAACGCAATGTCTTTACTAAGAAAATTGGATTTTTTGAGATATGCATATCAACGTCAGCATTGCTGGTTATGATCGGCACGGATTTATACCGTACGGAAGATACTGTGCGGTTTTCTCTGATTGGAAGTTAAATGTAAATGGTCCTAATATTCTTGTCAAGTGCGTAATATACTGGTACGTCACTACTTTGAAATATAGCTGAAATAGCTAAATCGATAGTCACGTTGTCAGTGGCTTGTAAGTGCTGGATATTGTCGGTTTTGTTTAAGAGATTTAAAGGTTTTTGTATTTTCAAACGTTCCAACTCGTTCGCTGTTGATACTAAGTTTGCGCTTATACTGCCACTGACAATATCAATTAATATCAATAGTAATTAAATTTTCAATTTCTGACTCTTCAAATCACACAACAAGCACGTGCTTAATATCTAGGTATCCCAAAGTCCCTTTTTGCGTTACAAATCCATTGGTATTAGCGATCATTGCAATTAAAATAGTTACCTCCATATTTGAATCAAATATTACTCTCAAATATATCAAATATCAAGCCCATCGATTCATTCATATTTTGCTTTCCAAATCTCTATTAAATTTAAAACGCCGTTGCTTTGGAATATCAGTGACGTAGCCAAAACTACAAATTTGGTAACTCTAACAAAGTGTCGCCTGATGGTCTGAACGCTTACCGCTCACAACGCCGCAAGTACGGAATGCCGACGTTCACTATGCCGCAAATTCATAACGCCGCGAATTACTATGCCGAGAAATTTACTATGCCGCTGCTCTGTACGCCGTTCAGTAAAATAAAACAATGTCGAAGTCAAAAAGTAATAAAAAAATTAATGCCGCAATTCACTACGCCGCATTAACATTACCAAGATATCCCATAAATGCACTTAGAGGATATTCCTAAATCATTTACACAGTATTGGCAATTACTGTAAGTCAGCATGGGGAAAATTAATATGGACTCAGCATGGGGAAAATTAATATGGACTCAGCATGGGGAAATTAATATGGACTCAGCATGGGGAAAATTAACATGGACTCAGCATGGGGAAAATTAATATGGACTCAGCATGGGGAAAATTAACATGGACTCAGCATGGGGAAAATTAACATGGACTCGGCATAGGGAAAATTAATATGGACTCAGCATTGGAAAAATTAATATGGACTCAGCATGGGGAAAATTAATATGGACTCAGCATGGGGAAAATTAACATGGACTCAGCATGGGGAAAATTAACATGGACTCGGCATAGGGAAAATTAATATGGACTCAGCATTGGAAAAATTAACATGGACTCAGCATTGGAAAAATTAACATGGACTCAGCATGGGAAAAATTAACATGGACTCAGCATGGGGAAAATTTAACATGGACTCAGCATGGGGAAAATTAACATGGACTCGGCATGGGAAAAATTAACATGAACTCAGCATGGGGAAAATTTAACATGGACTCAGCATGGGGAAAATTAACATGAACTCAGCATGGGGAAAATTAACATGGACTCAGCATGGGAAAAATTAACATGGACTCAGCATGGGGAAAATTTAACATGGACTCAGCATGGGGAAAATTAACATGAACTCAGCATGGGGAAAATTTAACATGGACTCAGCATGGGAAAAATTAACATGGACTCAGCATGGGAAAAATTAACATGGACTCAGCATGGGAAAAATTTAACATGGACTCAGCATGGGGAAAATTTAACATGGACTCAGCATGGGGAAAATTAATATGGACTCAGCATGGGGAAAATTAACATGAACTCAGCATGGGGTAAATTAATGTGGACTAAGCATGGGGAAAATTAATATGGACTCAGCATTGCATTTTTACTATTAACTCAGCATTATTTCATATTTACCTTTGACACACCATGCGTGTATTACTCAACATGTACATTTATTATACGGCAAGGATAGTGAGTTTCACGGTATTGCACCTTTCGGCGTAACGATCTTACGGCGTACCATATTCCGGCATAAGTATTTACGGCATTCTTTCACTGCGGCATTACGTACAAGGCGGTCTATTAAGCCGCGGCGTAATGAACGTCGGCAAAGTGATGCGGCATTCCGTATTTGCGGCGTTGTGACCGTGAATCGGTCTGAACCTATTAAGTGCTCAATGTAATTTTCACTTAAACAAACTCGTTATTTGTTTGTTATTTGTTTTAAATCGCTAATCACCCTCAATAAGATTCCAGAACCAATTTCTTTGTTTTGTTGATACGTTGTATTGTGCGGCTAGATTTTTTTCAAGACCAATTTGTCATATAATTAAACTTAATCCTTAAAGAGACCCAACATTTTAGCATGCATAAATATTGATCGGAGCAGGAAGATCAATTAATGTATTATTACATACATTAGGCGTGTTTCTACATACATTTAGAAAGATACATTTCAGTATTTATTGTTTTACATCAATTTTGGTCTCGATTAATAAATTTGCACTCGTTATTTTAAAATTTGGACGCCATTCAGGACGGTGTTAAAGTGCCAGAAATATTCGTTAAAGAAAGTTAGGGTAATGTAGTGCAGTTGAAAAATGATATGACTTTTCGAAATTGAGTTCTATCGAACCCGCAACCGATTTTCATACTACTCGCCAATTAATACAGAAACTAATTCTTGCGTGTTAGTTCCCGTGTTGATGCAAATGCCAGCACCTAAAATCTACCAGATCAGAACGATATTATTTTACTTTAGACGTTGACAAATGTAATCGAGAACGTCTAATGTTCCATATGTATGAAACCGGAAGAACCAATTGGATCCAAGTTCCTAAACTCTCAAATTAAAATACCACACAAGCATATGCTTAGAAAGAACGTACAGGTAATGTTCTGTGTATTCAGTAATTCACCATAACATTGTTGAAATGTTAACAGGACAACCCAAGTTGTTTTTGAAACTAGTCGCGTTAAACCGCGATGGAAATTACGTAGCTGAAATGGTGCTTTTAAATGGCGTTCAAACATGTCGCTTTCAAATGGCGTTCAAACATGTCGCTTTCAAATGGCGTTCAAACATGTCGCTTTCAAATGGCGTTCGAACATGTCGCTTTCAAATGGCGTTCGAACATGTCGCTTTCAAATTGCGTTCGAACATGTCGCTTTAAATTGCGTCTTAAACTGACGCTTTCAAATGGCGTTCGAACATGTCGCTTTCAAATGGCGTTCAAACATGTCGCTTTCAAATGGCGTTCGAACATGTCGCTTTCAAATGGCGTTCGAACATGTCGCTTTCAAATGGCGTCTTAAACTGACGCTTTCAAATGGCGTTCGAACATGTCGCTTTCAAATGGCGTTCAGACATGTCGCTTTCAAATTGCGTTCGAACATGTCGCTTTCAAATGGCGTCTTAAACTGACGCTTTCAAATGGCGTTCGAACATGTCGCTTTCAAATACTGCGTTCTAATGTAGCGTTAATAATTTGTCGCATTCAATGCATGTGACCTCTTTTTGACCTCTACAGGTGCAACTGACACGATTTGACCCATAGTTCCTGAAGAGAAAATGATCACCGTTCAATTCTCTATCAGAATCCACGAAGAAAGAAATTCGCCATTTGAAATGCATGTGACCTCTCTCTGACCCCTACTCCGACCCCTGTGGACCGATTGACCTGAAACTCAATACCGATCTTCCTTGTCACCTAAGGAATATGTACGCCAAGTTTCAACAAAATCCGTCAAGCCGTTTCGAAATTATGGCGCGAACGGACAGACAGACAGACAGACAAACAAACTAAAATTATAACTACGCTTTCACTTCGTTTCAGCTACGTAATATTAAGATGTTTATCGCAACTTAAGATGCTATCGTCAGTTGTTATTAAACCCGCACCTATTTTTTGTTCGAACTGTACATTTCAAATACGATTCTTCGACGTTGAATGAATATTATATTTTTTACAGAAGTCATTCACCTTTAGCCACATATTATCACATTAACTAAATGAATTTTGATGGTTATGGGAATTGTCTTCACTTAACATTTAATAGCACATTTTGCGGGGGCATGAAATGTAATACGTTGAAGTCGCTTCGTATATCGACTCTAATAGAATTACTCAAAAGCTTTTCGAAGGAACCCTATCTGACTTTAGCGGCGTACTAAAGTACTGGTTCGGCGCTCAAGATAGCTCAATAAACTATTAACAGTTTACTTTAATCAACATTAGTTTCAGATGATGCATGCAATTGGCACAATTTTTTCTTTAATTAAGTATAAATAAGTTAATAAAAATTAAATATGTATTTGGGCCAAGTGCAACTGTTTACGTTGAAATCAATTTTGATAACCATGAAGTAAATATAATGGAACTATTTGAACGCCATCGCTGCACTTTGACTGCAGACAGGCGAAATACTACTAAAGGTGTGTTAAGTGCAATGAAGCGGTGAATGGAATTCGACAAATATTTTAAGTATAGTAAAAACGAGTTTTGTTGTGATTTAGGAACACGAAGCACATTGAAATAGCTATGATAAACAGTAATCAGATTCCAAAAAGTAAACAGCGTAAATGAATCCGAGTTTAATTTCCACTAATTAAATTTGTAATTACTTGTCAGCAGCAAAACTATAGCTTAATCTGCGGTCGCCGAACGGAGGAAATTTTCAGACTAACGAAATCAAAATACCAATGGAAAGTAAAGATGCAGCAATCAGATCCGTATTACCATTATGTTCACAGGAAGCTGTCCAACCTTCTGGTACCGAAGTTCTTATTAGTGACAAACAAGTTGCAAATGGAATATATATATATAAATATAAATGAGGTTGATGTGTTTAGAAGGCGTTATATTTACCGTATTTCTTCCAATTGATGGCCCGGCTTCTATTTAAAATTCAGGGCCAAGGGTCTCCACCCCAGTGCTATTAACAATGCAAATGTAATTAAAATGAGAACATGCTTCTTGACAATACAAGCACAAAACGTAGAGTGAACACTATTTCATTGTTTCCACATTCGTCGATTCTTCAACCACATTGTGATTTATTTGTAAGATTAATTACAAAATCGCTTCTAATTATTACTAGTTTTCGGAAAGCATGTGGTTTTCATTAGAAGTACTGCGATGTTCAAGCCTCGCTTCGGCATCGTAGGCAACCCTCTTCTTAACTCGTGAAAAGTTTTCGAATACTATTGGTGAGTTCTGTCATCTATGTATTTTAATTATTTGTGGGCATTTAAATTGTTAGCACCAACCGACCTATAGTTTCAGAGACTGCTGCTTTGTCTTCATGGGTGATAAAATACATGCATTTAGCAATTTAAGATTACTACATGTTTAATCCATCCATTCCCTTAACAAAAATATTGGACAGCTCAAATGCAACGTCACTAAAGTACATACATAGGTGACTTATGAGTAATTTGCTTAAAGACATTTGTGACAGTTTTTTGGCGTGTAGTTAATAAAACTAATTATTTTACCAAAAATATATCACTTCATTACAATCACTCAAGAATATGTGTGATTTAACCGCTACAAAATCTCACTGTGGCTTACATCTGAATTTACAGTGACGCAGGTACCACTGTAGAAAATGTGACTTGTGCTTATCAATTTGTCATCCCACTACATATTCCAGTTAATGTGAAGTTTCGTATTACATGTAATGCAAAAGTGTTCAAAAGTGCAAACTAATTTCAATAACTGTTGGAGCTTAAGCAATAGTATTACTTTTTGCAACCATCAAACTATTTATGGAATCGACCTGAATATAATGTGCTTATGGAAGGCATTCCTAAATGGTGGGTTGGTTCTTGGTTTTAAATTTAGTAACATTTGGCCTATTATATTATTTCAATTCAATTATGCATTGTAGAGTTTAATAAATGGGTTAACTGCGACACAAATTTACACCACCTTTTATCATAATTAAAGTTTACACAGGTGCGTTGGAGAGTAGGTGCAGCTGTTGGATGTTGTGGACAGATTTCCTAGTCGCAATCAATCGAACTATTGTTATCACATTTAAGTTTCATGTGCCATGCTGTTCAGCAGCCGTTCAAACGAATTCAATTTGATAATAATTAAATCATGAAATGGGAAGAACGCAACCAAACCCAACTTTTCAAATAGGTTAAACGTTATTAAAATCGTACATTTTCTTATAACATCCATAATCTTTTTTAATCGATTTCCTGTTACGTCTTAAATGGACAGACAGAATATAAATATCGGTTACACGAACTGGCAGTTTCATTTTATTCAGCACTTTTTTCGGTAATACATTTATTGAAATGAGAAATTATGTTCATCTCTATTGGAATTTATGAGGTTGAATTTCACGCCATCCGTACCAAAAGAGCAGAATTTCCTAATCAAACAAAAGCTCAGGTGGGTATCTGGTGCCGGAAAAATGTTATGATTAACGATAACAATCTGTATTTTTCCGTCATCCCAATAATGTTGTTTCGCAAAGTTTGTCCGGAGCAATTTGGTTAGGATTGCGTCGGTGGAATAAATGATTGTAGATGATTGGGTTGTGAGAGTTCAAATAGTTAGTTGATGACGGAAACGGTAAATTAGGCAAATAAAACCAGTCTTTCACTGTAAAATTACGGCATAAGCCCTTTTCCCTTTACACTATTTCATAGTTAGAGAATGCTAATCAATTTTGCGAGTGGATTTTGGAGCGCACACTGTAACAGAACTGTCGCTCCATTGTACACGGACACAGTTGCAATCCAATTTTGTATTTCCTGAATTCACCAGTTAGCAATTTACAAGCATATAAAATAGCCCTCAAAGTCAAACGATAAATATATAATAAACTTATTATCACAATTTACGGTCACGCCACTAGTGAACTCGCCTGCACTCGGAAGCACACTTCGCGCAAATACACCAACCTACCACGATATATTTTTTACCACTTTGTCGGCATTTTATAAACGGTCGGTTCACTGTTCGTAGCGACAATAAAATGTACAAATTATATTAGCTAAAATGACAAGTTGCTCTGCATGATGATTCATCGCGATGATGAATAAATGCCATCTCTGTTAGCATAAATAATAGTTCAAAACAATCAAAAACAAATCAGTGATTAAACTACTTTAATTTGCCAATCACCAAACAGTACCACAGAAGGAAGTTGTCTCACGAATCTGTCTCATTTATAAATATTTTATATGTCCAACTTTTTAACAAACGGTGTTTCAACTTCAAGGCTGCTTCAAGAATGTCGCCGATAACTTCGTATCAATTAGCTTACAGTAATGTCAATTTGTTGTCAATATACTCACAAAAGTAGTCAAAACCTGACTATCAAATATGATAACATTTTATCAAGCATCATGTGGAGGATCTGAAATAGATGTTGTTGGGAATGGGTAAACATTAAACATGTGCTGTTCTACAGGCGCGACACAATGCGGAGAGAAGAAAATGGAACTGGGAAAATGTAACATGGTATAAATGAACCACGACGGCGCTGTTTGTATTCCCAGTATTCTTTTTGTATTTATGTGACACAGGTAGTATATGGGTAGGTTGTATTGCTTGCAGTTTTACAATGGATAATACAACTTGTCACATTATATTATCTTTCTACAAATAGGAGTGTAAAACATGTTCAACCATTTCAGCTATCGCATAAGAATAATGCCATTGATTGCGAGTTTCATAAATCAATCGGTCCATAACTTCGACGTTGATATAATCAGTCCATAACTCTGATTGACGCTGTAGTCACATGTCAATGTTTCTAAATCGGTCAACGCCAGTTTGTATTGAGAGCCCAACATTTAGGAAATAATTTACACGCGAATTTACTAATATGAAAAGCACTAAACTGAATTTATGTATTGCTACATGGACAATTTTCCATTCTTCCAATGGGAATAGTTACGCGTCAATTAGCTTCGGGACCAGATAAAGTCCATTTATTATATATTAAGGTGAACAATCTGGCTGGTTCTGAGTTTATCGGTATTGATGTCAGTTATGGTTCTCTTGTTAGATGCATGACTACTCTTATACACGAGAAATCTCATAGATCTTACTAGAAAATAAAATACATTTTGTGAAATTATAAACTCTTAATATTTAATAATCTGAGCTGTGGGACATCGATTATTTTCACAAATGGCATGAATATGTGTAACAAGAACAATGAACCATCGCAGGTGAAAATACGAAAGAAATTTGCAAAGAGATATAACCGAATGCTTTGTCTGTTGTTAATAAAAGTTTCATTTCGTACGTTTTCAATTAATGGATAATATGTAACCAATACATACAATTGCGGTGAAAAATATGCTTGAAATGAAAACAACATAATTTTATGAAAATGCATTAAATGTTCAGCTGTGATTATTATGCAGATGTTGTCAAGATGTAACTGTGAAATTAATTTTCACTTGAACAAAAAGAACCACTTCCTGTCCACGAAACTTATTTTTCTGGGAACTGTCGTCGTCGTCTCTTGTAGTGTTTTCCGGCCCTTCGATAATGTACGTTTCTTCAACATGATATATTGATAGTGACAACAGAACACACCAACATTTTTTTGACTTTGTACAACTACAAGTCCAATTAAATCCGACTGGTACAATATTCCAACTTATAGCGTCTAATCGCATAAAATACGAACTTTGTTCAATTGAAATTTTTTGGCCAGAAACAATAATGACGTCAAGAAATAGTTATATCCCCAACAAAATATGTCACCCCTGGACATTAAAATATGTCACCATTTACAGGATTATAGTAACCTAATATTAGTAGCACCTTAGTCGTGGAGCAAACATTATTTCCCATCTTTGTATTTCCCTTTAATTAGGTCAATGATATGTAGTTTCATAATATAATTTACGCATGATAAAGCTTTTGCTTGTGCATGTTTGGCTAAGCCAGTAATTTTTTTAGCTTTTAGAACTGCTCCCTTAATTATAAAATGTAAGATTAGAATTGTTTACTGAGGTTTAGATCAGAACAATCTCTTGGGAGAAAGATGGTTACGGACATTCTCACAAACTGTGCACATTGTGTAATTAAATATACAGATTATTGTGTAATTTCAGATTTAAATGTGCTGGGTAGAATAGGCAAATCTCTCCGGGCATAAGGTTAGTAATATCGTAATGTCTAATTATAATTTAAAAGTTCTTAGCATGTAAATTTAACGCATTTACATGTGAACTATGGCATAAGTTTTGAAGTACGACTGCATTACGAAACTCCAATCCTCCTCTAAAAATCCTCCATTTTGCCGCTATTGCTTCAAGAAGCAATGCACACAAGCAGAAACAAGACAAATATAACAACAGCACGAGAATTACCACGACGTAGTGAACACGCATGGGTTCAAATGACTCATTGTCCTTCGCGCGTTTCTCGAAGCTATTCACAATATGGTGAGTACCATGCCATAAGTTTGGAAACATACCCGTTCGATTGATGCGCTGAAATGTTCTGTATTTATACATGACCATAACCCCTGATACCAGACGATCGTAAAGTCCACTTGAGGTAAACGAACCTAGAAAGAGTAGAAATTTTTTATATAAGAGAGAATTCCTCGCCACACACCAATATCTGAGCGTTGTTATAAGTGGTGGTTCGTTTACATTCTTGATGACCTTTCTTCCTGTAAAAATGGAAATGAGGGAGTGAAGGTATTCCATGTGTATATATTTCGTGTACATTGTACCTAATACAGCAAACCTTCCGTGAGTAGGGCAAGTTTGTCCGGGCTTTCGAATTGATTGCATATTGCCGGAATACAAGGCAGAGGTATTTTTACTACAACCAATAGATTTACCTTGTGATGCGTTTACGAGCACGCTTGGAATTGCATACCGATGAGGAAGGAATTGCACCCTCTCTGCAAGCTTATGAGAAATATCTTTGCTTGAGTCTCCGTTACCGACCAACCCATTTTCGTTTTGTGAAGTCCTTAAAATGTCAACAAGTCGTGGCGCAATATCGAAATTAGCCAACAACAAAACATATGGCAGAGAGTCATCAAAGAGCTGATCTTTGTTGGCTGGTACATTTTCTGGATCGGGACTCTTCGTCACGAACGAGTACATACAAGGTGTCATAGTAGTTCCTTAGGATAATGGTTCCCATTAGCCACACGGTAAGCATCATAATATTCTTTCTATTTCTGAATCCATTCGAATCTCCATCTCCCTGTTCAAGTAGAACCGCCATAATCCAAAAGAGCCATTGTGTATCTCTTAACTTGCCAGAATATGTGCTAAGCCACAGCATACAAAATAATATGAGAACATGTAACAGCAGGACACTCCACCCAACATTCGAAAATGGCCCCAGTAAAACTACGAATACGTCCGTTTTCATCGCACCACCAACAGTTCTATAGTTTTCGTTTGTTCCCAATACTACTGAGAATTGTAGTCCATCGAGAAGGACAGCATGCGGGATTGGAGTGCGTGATGCTATTTCCTGCATGGCGAATCTATCTGAACTGTCAACGAACACAGCCTCGTATTTCCAAATGTCAGAGACAGGTGAGCTATTTTGGGATATCGCAAACATCGATTTCACGCAACTTGGGACATGTGGAAAATCACCCAATAATTTAATTGAATTTATTAATGCATTGCACGCTATTGACTGATCAGATGTATATTCCTCTGAATACCCTAAATTGTTTAACTTAAAGCTCAATGTAGATGAAGAGGAAAGAATGTTAACTATCTTTAATGGCAGTTTTGAAAAGGGAACAACCATTAGTATTCTTGAGATTATGATAGATGTAGTTCCATCGAAAAGTACAGGCGGATATAGTGACTCAATCAATCTGGATTTATCACACGTAGGACACCCTATGAAGCCAAAGAACCGTAGCGTGCCCTCGCGTAACTCCTTGCAAAATATTACGATCAGGAACGATCTCGACATTACACCTGGAAGCTGTGCGAATAAATGAACCCTATCATTTGGTTTTAATTTGTGAATTGGTGGGACGGCAATGATAAAGTCTGGACCCGTTCCTCGATATGTCAAGTTGCTAGTTGGAATGTTCAGCCACGAATGGTGAAACAACAGTGATGTCAAGCTTTTGTAGTTGCTCAAATCTGATTGATGGATCGTGTCGTGATGTACTCGTTGATTAAAAACCTTAGTTGTGCCTTGAGGATTTGTGAGGAAAAGTACTGTGCACACCAAGCTCGATCTTACTGGCGAAAATATTTTCGAAAACTTAGAGCCGGAAACATACTTCACGGATTCTTCTATCGTGGTGTGAAGTTTTGTGCAGAACGGTGCTAAATTTGAAAATGGATTCAGGTCAGCTATGTCGTTGAGCCAAGCAGGATTTAATTGTTTGGCTTGTTTTGAAAAGTGAACGGTGCAGCACGGATTTTCAAACAAGCGAAATATATCTTTAATTAAAATTGAATCTAATGGCATGGTGGGCTTTAGAGATTTGGAAATACAGTGTCCTTGTGATTGTATGCTTATCAGGGGCATAATTAGGACATTGATAAAATTCACGTCAATACGCATATTTCCGTTGGTTTTGTAGAGACGACTGATTGTAACTTTAATCAAGTATAGTGTGAACTACTGTTGCTAGAGGCACCCAATTCTTGGTATTATTTATGGTTACGAGAACACTAAGGTAATTCGAAATGAATTCCTTTTGTCTTTCGATGCATACTGTACCACTATTTGTTAACGGTTCACCAACTTTTTCTGGAAACTGAACAAATTATGCATGTATGTTATCAACTGACGCAAGAAATTTTAGTAAGCCGTTCTGGCTGAGAATCCAATTAAATCGGATTTTTGATAAAACTTGTGTGAGAAACCTGCTTCCGCGTGGACGCTCTCCTGCAAAAACTATTGCAGATAGGAACGTAACCATTGCAGCCTTCGAATCAGTCTTAACAGATTTAAATAAGGATTTCTCACTTTTCAAAATTCCGAACCACATATCTAAATAGTCACCTTAAAGGTTGTCAAAAATGCACATCTTGAACTGATTTTTCGTCATTAAAAACATTTGCAAGGGCAATAATTTATAGTTTGGCGTTAACATGCACGGAATATGCAGGAAAACTACATATTTGGTGCCATCGGTCTTTTTCGAAAAATTGAAAACGAACACGTCAGAAACTAAAGACGTGAGTTCCCTGCAGTTCCCGTTGCGTGCTTGTTAATGCCAAATTGTAATTTATCACTCCTAAAAGTACTTTTATTCGTGACGAAAAACAGTTCAAGATGTGAATTTTTACAACATTTAAGGTAATTTTTTAGAAATATGGTTCAGAATTTTCAGAGAGTGAGAAAATCCTACCTAGATATACTAATGCTGATTCCAAATGCTGAAAAAATTACGTTCGTATGTACAGTAATTTTTGCAGGAGAGCGTAGACACTGAAGAAAGTTTCTCACAAAATTTTTGCCAAAACTCCAGCTTAAGTGTAATTTCAAGCTAAACGGCGTTGTATTCATAAACAGTTATGCAGAAATTGTTCGCCTTCCAGAAAATTCCGAAAAAGCGTGCGTAGTTGGCAAATAATAGCACTACTCTGTGTACACAAGTTTCAAATAACACTATTCACATAGAGTGCTCAAATATTCACATATACGACGTGTACATGTACAAGTAGAAACTGAAATGTGTCGAAAGCCTCGTATTAACTTACTTAGAATATCAAATATCGTTGAAAGCTGTGACCCAGTTTCTTTGATTGAGAACTTCTTGATAAATTGTTGCAACAAATGTATGTCAAATATAACTTGCTGAAGTCTTACTTAGCTCACCGTTGGTATCCTTGAAATCTTCTAACATATACCAGCAAGAAATTTTAACCTGTCGGTCTACAATCAGTGGCTTATTTTGTTTCATTTTTTTCAAACATCTCTATCAGTCGAATCTGTCAATGTCAAAGGAAAGTTTTGCATTTCCATAAGAGGATACAAGGATAGAAATGTCGGATAAATTGAATATAATCCACTCTATCATCAGTATGTCGGAAACATGAACAGTACGACGTCGAATTTGTGAAGGATAAATAGTTTCTAACCAAAAGATATATGCTGAACACAAGAAAAATTTAAAACCTCATTTACACTTCATGTTAAGTATATAGTTCCTTAAAGCTCTAAATTCGAAGTACTGAAAAATGGGTCATACATTTGTACATATGAGAGCAATCAAAAGGTGCCACTAAATAACACGAATCGAATTTTTTCACATAAAAATTCATTCCCCATCAATGGTCTGCTAGGTGGCAATATTTGCTTTTACCAATAACTTGCAAACTTATTGATTTAATGTGTTGCAATGTGTATGGTTTAACCGCCATCCGGCTTTCCATTACCGTTACCGGAACTAAATTCAAACGCAGATTTTTCAACCTTCAAGATCAGTGTGGAGATACTTAGCCTATAGTTCATTATAAAATGAACCTTTTCAACTTCGATACTTCAAACTCCTCTAATTTTCGATTGAAAAAATTAATTAAACATGTACTAATCAAACGGATATAATGCATCGTAGAAAGCTAATCGTACATTTTCAGCAAATATCATGATAGAATACATGCTAGCTTTTTAACGAATATTGTTATCTCATTTCTATACCGTACTTAGCACGAGTACTAACCCACAGTACCTTAAAAGAGTAAAAACTCATTATTGGAAGGGCGTATTCATTTTTATTTTCCAATATTGCCAAGGCAAGAAAATAATGTTAGTTACTTGTACAAGCGGAACAAGAGCTGTACTATTTATAACAACGAAGTGATTTTATATTCGGTGTCAATGAAAAAAATTACTAAATATTTGTTTTACTGACCTGCATAATTGTGCTTCACAAGAATGCTATATCATTATTATTATCATTCATTTATATGCGTGATTTTACCACCACCAAATTCTACTTGGGCTTTCATCTTAATTATAAGTGGTACAGGTTTCGGCTCCCATCACTTGTTCTCACGAGCTGTTTGTAAGGTGAGCAGAACTCACGCTGATCGATTCATAAAAATCCCGAATATTATATTTCAAGTATTGTGTCGTTCCACTTAGCAGTTAATTCAAAAGTGCACAAGTACAGAAAATATCTTTAGTAACTACTGGAGCGGAAACAATTGTCTTACTGGTTGTATTAACGAAACTACCTACGACTTGGAATATCAAGACACGGAAAGCTTGACATATTTTCTCCGGATGACAAAATTATCTCCGACCGTATTTCAACGCAAACAACCTGTTCCATTACTTTAGTCATTATAGAGTTGCCAATTTTAGACGTGTATATTATTTTTGTAGCAATGCATTGTGGAAAAATGATTATATTCCGTAAAAACTCTTAAAATACTTACATTACCCCAATAAATCAATTTTCACGGGATCCCATCCGCGTGGTTGTTACATTCCCGTGAATATCGTTTTAGAATTAAAATCAGGAAGCATCCGAAACGCGAAAATCTTATTTATGGGAAAATCGTCATTGTTATTTCGTTTTAAATGCTTCTGTTTTGTGAAAAGTTTTACCTTAAATTCAAAATACAAATTAGATACAAACTAGGACGGGTGTAAACCCGAAATAAAAAACTACCGGAAACGTGTTGTGTGTGAAATTGAGACATTTGACACTCGGTTTACCTTCCCATACACTAATCTTGAATTAGTCGATGATTATCCGAAAAAGTATAATTTGACCCTTTCTTAACCCTGTGACCCGTAAGGGTCATGGAGCCGCCACTCAGACAGTTGGTCAAATTGATCATTAAAAAATGATCAGAATAAAATTCTCTATCTGATAAGCCAATAAAAGATTTTGGCCCATAAGGATGCATGGGGTACCTAACCCCCCACCGTACCCCTGGGGGTAGGCCACGGTACCCCAAAATCAATACCGAATTTTCAAATGACCTGAGGTACTTCTATGCCTAGTTTGAACTAAATCGATGAACGTGGAGGAAAGTTATAGTGTTTACAGACAAACAGATTAATAGACACAGACTGACAAACAGAACAATCGCAATAACTATCTTTATAAGCATATCATGCTTCCGGTAGTTAATAGCGCGAGTAATGTATTCTGAAGCGAGTGGTTACTGCTTGTTTTTCAGGAAGAAATTTACCATTTTCCTGAAAATTAAATGATACTTGGAGATTTCTCATTAATGGTATATGCTGAAGAACATTTTCCCGAGTTTTAGCACAACGCGCACAATTTTATGAAGATTCTTTTGGTTCGGATCACAGGACAGCGCCAATTTTCTAACGGTCCCACTTTGACTATTACAGATTAATTTAAACGCAGATTTTAAGTGAAAATGATACATTAGTGTTTGGTGCGATGTCGAATGAAAGTGGTGATGAATTCAAGTGGTTGTTGTAAAAAATAATTAGCCTACATGGCCATTATATCCCGAGATAAACGCTTATAGAAATTACTTCCATCTAATGGTAGCGACAGAAGTCCTAACCAACTAATTGGAAAAGTTTAACATTAGAAACGTGTATTTAAGAACTAAAGAGAGAATACGATCTAGCTAAAACTAGTGTATTTAATTAATTGGGCTTGAAAATTTTGCCCACACGATACTTAATTTAAATTTAACAAATTAGATATTTGCAACGTGGTGTGAAGCGTAGAGACTCGGAGACTCAAATTTACGTATTTATTGACACTCGAGGAGATAAAGATTCTCTGCCGTACCACGCTGCGCTAAAAAGTTCACATTCAGAAAGTCACGGACAGAAATGCTTCGGATTGGGAAAAAGAGTTTGCGTATGGTATCACATGAGATGCTTTTTGTTCTTCATAACCATCATTGGTGAAAACTCTTTTTTTCTTTTTCTTCATAAAACATAAAGCCGAAAAAGCATAATTAATAATTATGCTTTATAATATGTCGGCTTTATTGACATGTTTCGTTCTTCTAATTTAGTAATCGCTTCAGATATAAAACAGTACTACGACGAAATGATGGCCAGTTCATTTTGAACAGCGGGTTTTCCAAGAAGCTTCTTCGCAGTTTTAATACAAGCAGCGTCATTTTCGTCAAGCTTGTCAATAACTTCTTTTATGGAAGGAAAATGGCATGAACAGAAGTAGGCAGCGTCCAGCCATGTCCCCCATCGCGTTAGTACCGGCTCTGGTGGCAGTGGAAGATCCGGAAAAGCTGCCTTGTACGCTCGTTTTCGTGGTGCGCTCTTTTTGAATACGGACTTGATGGACACAAGTAGCTTGTCTACTTGTTGTCTACTAATATAATTGCGCCTTCATTTTGACAATATTTATTTATGTATTTATTATGTCAATAATAACCGTATTAATTATTCCAATTTCACAAGAAAACAAAAATGAGCATATCTCGCATATTCGTCACACGAGTTGTTTTTATATTTCTCAGCAAATAGTTAGCACACCTATTATTTAAGTGGATGTAGACTTAAGTAATATGTGGAATGTGGATAAATCGTTTTATTGAAATTTCTATGTTCGACGTCGTCGGAAAAAACGGTGAACGGATCGGCAATTTCTTACAACAGATTCGTGGTACCTATTCATTGCTTCTGAAGCAGCGACGCTCGGTGGAAGAAGTCAGACATCTAATTTGGCTTATAATTCGTCGTTTGTAAAAAGATGTTTGACCAATTAAGTGTTTGTTTCAAATCTTGGCTTACCTGTAACAGAGCATACATAACCTTAAAGCATTTCAAAAGTATATTTGCATAAATAAATCTACTACATTTGTGAGTTTGGTACACGAATACACTACATGTGCTTTTCTTAACCTCGTCGTTGACAAAAAAGCAATACCAGCTCAACTGGATAATGAACTTTTTGCTCGCTTCTCAGCATCACGCTGGAAAAATTTGAAACAAAGTTAGAAATTCAGGGAACATATCTACAATTGCTGCTGTAAATTAGAAACAAACGAGTTCATCACTGCCGCCACAGAACATTAATGATATGCCAATTATATAAAGATTTTTGTTGAGCCGATTGTTGTATCAATCGGAACATCAATATGATTTTATAATATTGAATATCAATGCTCTGCACTCACATACTATGCGAAATGCCAATACAAAATTCAAACCATAGATCCCGTTAATTGTTTTCCTTATAGATCTCATTAATTAATTGATGGTTTGAATTATGAAACCACATTGTGCACTAGATTAATGGATTAAGTCGTTATAAGTTATTTTTACACATGAAAGCACCTGTCAACGTATTTTCTTCTAATTCAATTAAAGGATAGATATTGGAAACGATAACCGCAAATGGAAGCGTGGATTGACATGGAGGAAGCACTTGAAATTGAGACTGTAAATTGTAAAGAAAAGGAGATTCGTTATCGCAGCGGAAAAGATATTTACGTGTTCGCTGCCGCATACTGCATTACTGCGTGTCTTGAATCTTTTACGCATTACAAGAATATATGTTCTGAATGAAGGCTGTTGTGACTGTTTGTTCAATTCAAGTCGTAATGTTCTTCATTGATAATTCAAGTAGGGTTGCGTGCATTATCGTTGAACAGTTTGGATAATTAGCTTCTGACACGGAGCTATTTATCGCCTGCAAATTTCAGCTGTCTGGAATATGTGAAAATTAAGGAATACCAATTCTAACTTCCTACAAAATGTAGAGCACGAATGGTTAAGACATACAAAAATATTGAGGATCAGAATTGTTGCAGTCAGAGGATCATGTCGCTTGCAAAACTTTTTAATTTTTAGTTGAGGCGACTAAAACGATGATATGACCAAACTAAAATAATAATTAGAACTAAATAAACATTCAAATTCAGCTGATTAAAACAAGTGAATTACATACGTATGTTTCTACTATTCACAAACTTTATGCATAAGGAATACTTTGTCATGACTATTTTCGTCAAAAACACAAATGGCATCTACGTCACTCCATATAATTTTAGGAAGTGTATTGAATTTAATATCTAACAGTTTGCAGTGGCATAAAATGGATAGGTTAGCCTGGGGGAAGGAAGTATCATTTTTGGTACCAATTAGGCTTCTCCACTATCATTTTATTTACCTCAATAGTAATGTGCTGAAAACGTATAATCAATTTACTAAGGTAGCTAAGCATGCAATAATTGATTCTGTCGTCAATGGCTTAGAAAACAGCTAGGCAAAACATTGAAAACTTCCGCGAGTGTTGTGCTTGAAATCGTCTTCAAATATAAATTTTTGCTCGCCGTTGGAGCAGTAGTCAATGGGTTTTGCCGGGTGGTACGATATCTGCTAGGAAACATTGTGCTGAAAAAATATTGTGCCATCAAAACTCAAGAATATTCATACTTGCTTTTGACGCCACTTGTTCAATTTTTATGTACCGTACAGTTTTATTTAGATGTAGGTGTCTCGAGCTCTTGCATGCCGATTATGTTTTCTGCAGTAGTGCAGTATTGAAACGACACTTGTTTTTATTTCCTCCAAAAACCTGGAGGCGGGACCCTTGCTATCCTCAAAAAATATTAACATTTAATTCACTCTCTATCCGGTTGCTAAAGCGATAAGAGTTTTACAAGTTATTATTGGGAGGAGCGCATACATTTTGTATGTAACGTGTAATGATGTGTGCACGTGTACCTGCAAATAATAGCTAGTTCAATGTCAAAGTTTGAAATTTTATGACTATTTAATTATAACACGTAAATTTCAGTCGTCATTGCATAAGGTATGTAAATTCTTATTGCGTACAAAACGTTGCAAAAAAGCAAAATTTTACCTTCAGATGCTGTTCCCGTGACCGAAAATACGTTTTACTTTAAATATTATATGTAAATCGTACTCAATTTGTAATTTAATTACATTATGTAAATATAGTATTATGAAAAACAAGTTGCACGAAACTTACGCTTAAATCAATAACAATTTTAAAAACAACGAATTTTAGAACATATAATATAATACACAGCACGTACTTTTTATGGTGCGAAACCGAAACCCTCTTACGTCGCAAGGAGTTTATGACCAGGATGCAGATTAATTATCCATCAGGTTAAAAACGTTCTCCTTGTAGTAAGTCCGTAGTTTCCTTTGTGTTAATCGTTTAAAATCCAAGTATGCTCTCAAAGTCTCACACCCAGCTTTCATGGCTAAGCACATATTGATGATTCGGGATACGTACATGAATATTTTGTATGCAACAGCGACACGTCTATAATTTGTTATGCGATGGTGTCCTGACTGACATATAGTAATATTAATTGCACTATTCAAAATGAAATTCGTTAATTTGAGTTATTGAATGCAAACTGGGATACAAGTGCTAGGCGATAACTATGTATTTACATTTGCGTCAAATAATTAAAAATGGGAGCCTTGGCGTTGATAAATTATAACATAGCGAGAATTTTACAATGTGAAATAAATATGACAAATGGAATCCGATTGCTGATGAAAAAACAAAATATATGAATCGACAAACTCGTGTCTATTTTGGCAATTATATCAGTACATTCGAAGAAAACATTGCACCATATGGACTCAAGGAAATGCCTACTTGCTATGGACGCCACATGTTAAATTTTGACGTACCATGAAATGTTTCTACTTTATTTGAAGGTATTAGGATAGGAGTCCACATCATCGGAGGTGATTGTGCTTTCGTTTCGATAGTATTGCGTCGACTTAACGTCACAAAAGGTATTCTATGCTCATATAATAATAATAATAATTTCTTTATTGTCAAAATATGGTTCCCACAATATTTGTGGCAAATTACACCATTGACATGTACTATTAAACGCATTCTGACAGGAAGAAAGTAAAAACATGTAATAATAAATTTACCAAAAAGTAAATTGTTTTAGCTTATTTAACAAAAAGATCATACAATTAATTAGTCAATTAGGCTTATAGTTATTTATAACATTTTGAATACAAGTGATAATTATATCAGAATTGTCATCGTCGTAATATAATGTTTCATCAATTTGTTTTGTTAACAGGTGTGAAAAACAAGAGTTTTTAAAAATGCTTATAGATCGCATATTGTTTTGAACATATGCTGGTAATTTCAACCAAAAGTTAACCGCAGAGAACTTGAAAGAATATTTTCCCCACATTGTATTGGGCTGATAGCCCGGACAAATGTAACGGCTGCTGCGCGTTGATGGCAACGTTGATGGAAACATTTTATATGATTATTAAGTAATGAAATAGCAGCGGCCTGTTTTCTGTGCAACACCCACTGTTTCAATGTTCCATTTCATTGCTGAACCTCGTGTGGAATGCCATTAGCAGTCTCCATGCCAAGTTTCAGCCAATAACGCTGAAAAACGTGGAAAAAACTTTGTCCACTGAAAAAACTTGTTTCTCTCATAGTCAGTGTACCCCGTAAAATTGCATTTCCGAAAGAAAACCATATGAGCAAACCCTACCATATTTTGCTCAAGAAAAACTACTAGGGCACTAGTTTTTTGTTTTACAAATACTCGTTACATTCCAATGTATGCTGGCTTACGGAGTTGCTGTATGCCATGAAGATGTCTACCTAAATTAGCGGAACAAACTAGGAGTTACCATGGAATTAAATTTTACCAATCAATTGAAACTCATTTCATGTGGAAGTAGCATACCCTAATACTACCTGTTTGGCTTCTTCATATTGAGCAGAGAAATATTTCCCTTTCAATGAAATGGAAATTTGTTGAATTTTACTTTCATGTATTGTCTTTGTCAGGCGATCCGACATTTACATATCTTCAGGTACTATAGGAGTAACATATTTCGTTAGGCTAAAAGATTATTGTGAATGTTAATGGTGATATTGATAATGCCAGCATGGTGTTTTGCATTTAAATAAGACAGATTGACAATTTGACTCAAAGCTGCACGACGCAACTTTTCGTGACGGAACTTCTATATTTTGTACATAACCTTCCGTTTAATGTAGTTGCCTAGCATCACAAATTAATAACCAGATTATTTGAATCTTAAAAATCCTTAACTTTCGCTTGAGAGATAACTACTATACTTCACATTATAAATTATTATTCATTGCATTCTGTAGCATGAATCTAACATAATTGCACATAAAAGCAATGATGTTAAGAGAGTTCAATCAACTCTCACTCTAATAATACACCAGGACATGCCCTTGCTGATAGTTGATCACCTGAGAGCAAGCTATTCTCAATAGCATCGTCCGATTTGAAGTGAAGGTGAAATGAAGGTTTGAAGTACTTTAAAGCATGTAATGGTTTGCTCGCTCTCATACAAGTTTGCCTGTAATAATGCGTCGAAATAATTATTTTAAATATAAATTTGACCGTCCATTCTCATTGCCAACCTTTTCGTGGTTTATAAACACTTATTCTGTAAAATGGGTCCAATGTATTTAAAATCTACGTCGTCATAAAGATTACTGCAAGATGTATCAGATTTTATAATTGAGGTCATTTAGAAGCAAAAATAGTTTAGAAAGCACGTTGGGGAACAGAGAAGTTGTTTTCCGGGCCCGTCCTGCGTTTCGCCTCATCGGGCGTCTTCAGCTACTCTTCTCACCAACCGAACAATTCCATCTGTCTCCACAGATAGGTGGTCGTTGCAACACAAAACGTTCACAAATATCTAAGTTTTTAAGAATGAATGCTGATTAAGTTCCACCGTTGCGAAATCAGATGTCAGATGTTTAATAGTTGGTGATGCATTATTGATCAGTAACATTTGCTCTACTGGACTATAGGTATAAGGCACGGTTTACAACTTTCGTAATTTTAATTTCTCATTATATGAATTTTCATTATGTAGAGATTGTCTCGCATTTATAAGGTGTAGGGCCGTCGTTGACGCAACGAATTGGACGAAGACTCGTATCAAGATTGAAGGATAGGTGATAGAAATATGAAAGACAATTTAATGAATAACTAGGACCTATTGTTGCCATGGACATAATTGCCCATTTAGTTTACATTGTATCTTAAAAACCATCTCAGCGCGATTTGCGTCTTGTCAGAAAAGTGAATACAGAAGGAATCAAGCGAAGTCTTGAGAAAATAAAGTGTGTATAGTCATCGGAAAATCGAATGGATTTAGTTAAAATAAAGATGATGATTTTACACTTATTTCCCCACATGTTTGAAGTTGATTGTTATCTGCTAACTCGTCGTATCAGTATTTTGCAAAGGGCTAGAAAATGCTTTCTTTCAGTCATGTCTGCCGGATGAATTTATAAAACTCAAAATCTTTATAAATGCTTGAATTTCATGTCATAAACCAACGGCGATAATTATAACTTCTGGTACGGTAACAAAAATGTAGCACTAAGATTGGTATGTGGCTTATTGGTGGTATTGGTAATGGAATAAGTGATTCATTCAAATGTGAACTGAAAATAGTTCGGCTGCGTTTTTCATTATACGGATTGCAATGCTAGAGTTACCAGTATTCAACAAACCTGGCGCGCGCAAGTGTTCTCGCCAGTTAAATATTGAATCCTGGATAAACAAAATACGTTTAGTGCGATTTAAATTGTTAAAACAGATTTTATGCATATCCAACTCCATTTGTAGAACGGATTACCGGGTGATTCTTGATAACATCAATCTACTGTAACGTTTTGTCCAGTTTCTGGTTTTAAATTCAGTTTTCTATTGACATTTCAAGCGCATTTGTACATCGACTCTATATTTATTTCAAGTAACATTGTACAGTCTGATGCCAATGTCAAACTTGTGTGTGTGCGGACAAAAATTGATCCGGAGGTATTGAAACTGTCAGAGATGTTCCATCGTAAATATGCTGCCAGCAACGTTAACGGTTTTACACACTCCTTCAATTTCAATCTTCCCAAAGATAAAGATGACAAACAGCTAGAAAGACAATACACATCAGTGCACGGTCATTAAACTCAAAGGGATTCTCAACTACACAAAATTAAACTAACTAAAGCCATTGATGCATTTGACAAATTAGAGACAAATAACTGACTTGCAGAAATTGGAACGTGTACTAAAGAACTATACTGTAGGTATGAATTTGACTATACAGTTATCGACCAAATCCATAAAATACTTACAGAAAAACTAGTTCACACAATCATGGTTGCAGTCAATCTTACGATAATTATATTTTTGGTGGTGACCGATTTCGTCGGGATCAAAATTGTGTAAATGTTGCTCATTGACTTAATTATCAGGTTTCTCAGCATGTTTCGTGACTTCTTAATTAATTTGGCGAAAAGAACACTATAGCATATATTGTTTACCTAGCAATATTACATGCTCAGCAAAATAGGATGTCGAATTGGTCTTTAATTTGAACAATGGAGCGTGTAACAAAGGTATATTTTAAAGTAAACACGTTTTTGAAAAGAGACTCTCGGTCCGAGATTCTTGGACCACACAATATTGGGAAGTCAATAATCGTTTCTTGTTATTGTAGAAGTTAATGGTTTTCCGCAGAATATGCTGTTAACTATACCTATGTATGTGTGACGACGCAATAACACAAACCTAGACACTTAAATTTTTCACAGGTAGATTAAATGGGATTCTTCGGACGTATATATCAGGTAGTCCCAAATTTACCGCTATTAATTTTGTTTAAATTACTTTGAGGAAACATATTAATAATAACAGTGTACGTATTTTGGCTTTGCAGACGAGATCTACAAAACGTGTTTGTAATTTCAGTAATCGTTCGGATGGTGTAGTGTAATTCACCGTCGTAGAATTTGTAGTACCGTCTAATCCCTTTCTTAAACAATAGAAAGGGTCAGGACAGAAAAAGGTTTATTGATACGAATATGGGATCTAAGTACCTAATGAAAGGGTTCCGCTCTTCGATCACAACTTTTAGCATACACGACAAACACCTGTTCTGCGACTTTTGCGTAGTTAGCAAGCACTGCGTGCTATATGATTGTATTTAAGTTCAGTAACACTAATTACAACATGGATAATATGCGGCGTTGCAATTTATACACATAGAAAACTAGATTTGTTTCATTAGGTTGTGATATATCTATGTAACAAGTCATTTACCAGTTAGTAATCACTTTATCATTTAAAACATGTTATCAAGCCAGCATTAAATGTTTACCTCATTGGCATATATGCGGTATGGATCATATCGAGTACATTTTATGTGGATTATGTTCCAACGTTAGCACATGTTCAAATGTAAAAAATTCGATGTTTTACCAGCTTCAACGAGATAAAGGTTCGAGAGTTGGCAAGTATCTATGAAGATCTATCTGACAATGATTTAAGGAAATAAGTCGTTTTAAACAATAATGATCGCTACTCCATACGAACACAAATAGTGTGGTATCCCGGAAATTCCATGTTGGAGTCTCCGCTCATGTTGCTGTGAGTCACGTGAAAAAAGGTACCGTCATATCCGTAATACAACCAAAATATTTGAATTTCCTATTCCTTTTTCAAACTAAACCCCCAGACTAAATGGTGCTCATGTCAATTGTCATAAACTCAACGCCATAACGGAGCATTGGCAAACAAAAATAAATTAAATCCTTAAGCAGGTACAGCGGTCGGAAGATGTTTTTGTGTTCATGATTTATTAGATGTTTTAAAAAAGTTGAATAGATAACTAGGTGTCCTTCAAATTGCTACACTTACTCTTGTCGCTTATCTATTTACTTAAAGGATATTTAGGTCATTTCAAGTTAGCGATCTAAATAGATAAATATTTAGCGAATTAATATAACAAATTTTATAAAAACTAGGACGGGTGTAAACCCGAAATAAAAAACTACCGGAAGCGCGATTTATGTGAAATTAAGAAATATGATATTTAGTTCAACTTTCCAAACACTAATCTTGAATTTTTCTATCAATTTCCGAAATAATATATATTGACCCTTTCGTGACCCTGTGACCCCTAAGGGTCATGGAGCCACCATTCCGACAGTTGACCGAATTGACCCATGGTGTCATGACAAAAAATGATCAGCATAAAATTCTCTATCAGATGAGCCGATAAAAATTTTTTGCCATAAGGATGCATTGTGACCTCATCCCCCACCATTCCCGTGGGGTTGACCCCCGGAGGCCCAAAATCAATACCAAATTTTCTCATGACCTGGGGTACCTCTATGCCAAGTTTGGGCCAAATCGGTCAATGTTAACAAAAGTTACAGTGTTTACAGACTTACGGACACACAGACACACAGACAGACAAACAGATCAATCGCAATAACTACCTTTATAAGCATTTCATGCTTCCGGTAGTTAATAAATTTGAGTAATGAATAATGAATTACATTTGTTCGCTTTTTGTATTATTGCCAATGACTTGGAATGATGCAAGCTAATTGAAATATTCCTTTGGCGGATATTGCGTTTGTTAGCATATCGTTTATTGTATTTGTTAATAATCGAGTTGTTGACAAGTAGTATTGGAGGATTTCCGCTAAATACTTCTCCCATGGAACACACTCACCGGCGTTTCTTTATGCTGAACTCAATTATAAGCAAACCATTACTACCTGTAAATTTACCTGTTTACTTACTATACAAATCAGGAAAATGTTGATTTAGCGTGTTTTGTGCAGCATGTCATTTGCTTCGATATTCTAATTCAGTTTTCAATTGGAATCTAGAACACGAATGTCGATTACTGACATGCAAACGACATTATGTGATTGCCGGTTAAGCTTGTCGCCGATTTGAATTCCCTGTACCCAACGACGTAGAAATGATATACATGTGGTTTGTGATCTGGTGACACGCGGACATGCAGACGAAAATGTGCCAATTTCGCGTACTACTTTCGAAGTGTGTTTTCATTGTATCTTTTGCTCTCCGACTTGATAAATATGCATATGGAATACAACGTCTCCATCGACTGGGAATTACTTTACAATCAGTGTTTCTGGTTTAAATTTGTATGTGGATTGTTAGCAATTTGATATCATTATCTTTGTATATCCTTAGACAAACAAGCGGGGTTCATCTAGAGAAGGGATTTTCCAAAACGTTGGGCGGAAAATATATTACCAAGCGGCACCTTCTTTTAAACCTCGTATATCAGCGCAATGGCCAAAACGCGCAATCGTTTTACTGCATATCAAAATTTATTTTGATTTTAGGCATTCAAAATATAAATGCTTCTGATGCGGATAATAGCAAAACGAATGGAAGTACAGAAATTTAAGATGTGACTTGTCTCCAGTAGGTAATCCGAAAGTTCTAATAGAAGAACTTATTTAATATAGGAGATTCAATAACTAAATAAACTAAATTAAACTGACGTAGCGATGTACAAATAACTTCTAATGTTTTCCAACATTGACCTTCTTTATCCTGAAGACAACGTTTTTTAAGCTGCGTTAGATGAGCTTGACGCCGCCATGTAGCATATGATACATGCGACTATAATTATCAAAGGAGGTGTTGCAATGCCACATTTGGGTTGAATGTACGTGAAAATTTAATAGTACGTAAAAAATAATACGATCATATTACGTGTCTCCAGCTCCATTGTATTTCGCTTATTTATGTTTTTCGTGTATCCCTCCTTGTTCTTAAGATGCAATAAATATAATCCTAATAGATTTTCGTTGTCAACCTAGCGCACATTTGAAAATAATATTTTTCTGTCACATATTAAATATGGTTTTAAGAAAAAGGTAAAATAGAACACTTATTCCATTAAATTTCGACGTTAGTTGGAATGTACAATAGCTTAAATTACAAACTCTACCTACAATTTAATTCAAAAATGAAAAAATAAAAAAATAAATGAAACTAAAATGTATCGATCATATTAAAGCTTAAATGAATGCAGGAATTATAACTGATGACCACGTGGTCGTATCATTACGTAATCGTATCGATTGAAACTAATCGTAGCTACTCAAGTAGAGGAATTGCATTCAGTTGATTTAGCTGAAATGAGGGGGAATATTATACATTTCTTTGACACAAAGCAAACTGAGTAGTTTCCATAATTGATTGCGAAATCTCTCTATTCGAACTTAGTTTCGGTGTTATCCAATTAAATGTTGTGAATAGTTTCGCCTGCATATTGATCAAATTGCAAGTAATATGACGGTACCTTTCAACTACATTGAGCCCCTGGCATAGATAAAACCAGATGAATAACCTGTGTAAGTAAACAGTCAATGCGCGCCAGAAGAAAATAATTGTCATCGTTTCTATCTTTCAAGTACAAATACGTATCCTAATTATTATGAGATTGATATCACCCCACACGTGCAAGTGATTGAGTGCTATTGTACATCTTAATACGCTTTTACATTATACAAAATAAGTCTTAATTGAACGCGACTTGCTCAAATGAGAGTTCAATATATTTACTTATAAAAAATAAAAATAAAAATTCGACGTAATTTTCATGCCATCTACTCGTAATGTAAATTTAGCGGATGCAAAAGCATTAAAAGAAAAGTGTCTCAAAGTTTGCGATTTTATATTCAAAAATTGTTCCGCTGTTTGGATGTAGTGTGTCCAGCTTTAAATAAATATTTAAAAGAGGAGGAGGAAATGTAGATGGAAATTTGGGCAGTGTTTTTTTAAATTGTATCTTCTAATGTTCCCATTTAGCACACTTTATCACCACGCCCATTACCAGAGCCGAGCTCGACGATATACTGGGGACACAACTGTTGGTTCTTAGTTTGGCATTCAATTACTCAAGATTTTGGATTATATACAAATACAAGAAGTGAAAAATATTTTTTGTTAAAAGCTTGTTTTCTATGATTTGGAGGAAGCACGTTGCGCAAACTTTCTGTTGGATGTTAATTTTCTAACTTCTAGTAACCACCCATGTAATCAAATATGAAGAGCAAAATACATATTGACTTTTGAACTTTCAAAATATTTTTTTAAATATGTCATGACCATACTTTTTATACAAAATAACCTTTCATATTTATTCCCATAATGTAAAAGAGTAATTAAAAATTATGATAATGGCGCATATTACTAGTTCAATTACAAATACATCTTTACATGTGTATGCAATCATGTCTCAAAAAATTAAGACATTATTCTGGCGGTAACATAATTTGTTTTATTAATTTTTGTGTTTGGTGCATATATTTTAGACAACCGTGCATTGTGATCCTAGTTCACTAAATGGGAGTACAAATATGTGCGTGCAAAATTACAGTGCATTCGAACAGACACACTAACATTACATAACTGCTAATTGAATGATCTATTCGAACGGAAGAATTATATTTATAGCATTATCAACGATATTCCAACCCACGTTTAATGTGGTGTCCTCGTCAAATAATGCTGAGCCATAATGAAAGGATATTGGAATTTGACCGTCAACCGTCCGTTTCCAAATCTTATATTCGAAACATCGTGAAATGAGTGTTGTATTTAATTTCATTTGCCAGTACTGATACGAGTGTTTCGACCATTTAGATTTTAGCAATATTTTTCTGTACGTATAACATACATATAATCGGAAGTGTGAGCAGTAAGAAAATATACGTCACAACTCCAATCATAGTGAAAACCAGATATAGCATTAGAGGTAAAATCTTCCATCCCGCAACAATTACCCAAGTAACTAGTACTCCGATAACAAACACTACACTCATCAACAGTGCAGCCGTAATTCGAACCCCTTGCATCCCGATCTGGCATACACAACGGAGTTGTACATAGTTATTTATGGCACCCAAATTTGGGGGCATTGCAGCAAATGTTTGTAGACATTTGTAAATTATGTGAAAATATGATACAGCCGGTAAAACCTTTAGCGTCAATAACCGACATGACTCCATAGCAGCCCAGCTGGTGAACCCTACTCTACAAGCGATGTTAAAACCTTTAAGAACCGGATTTGATGATGGAATCAACTTGTTAATCACATATCGCATTGGATCCAAATCCGCGAAGACAGTTATACACCCTAACGATGTTCCCACACTGAATAGGATCCCAACAGTAGATATCATCAGTAGGCCGATGATATCCTTTTCCCGTCGGTGCCAAGTGAGTGCTAGTTCTGCAAATTCAAAAAACACTATTTATATAAATTAGAAGACTCCATTTGATTTGTCTAAACATTTGCAAAAAATGATATACCTCGAGCAAACAGCGTTTCCGATGATAAGCCAATGAAATATCCTTTTGCTCGATGGTCATTTCGAACCTGTCTGTCAAATTGAAGGAGCGTATTAACAAACTCTTCGAAAAATTGCTCTCCTTCTATAAGAATGATAATGTTGAACCCACTGACAAGCGTGGCCAAGCAGAGAACGAGAAAGTTAAACAAAGCAACATAAAGTGGTTCCGATGTAGAAGAATTGAAGGTAATGTATTGCAAGGAAGTGTACAATGATATCACTAAATGTGCGGTGATTGGTAAAAAGGAAAAATAAAACGGGATTAAGGTTTTCCAATTTCGTTCCAATTTGAATCGTTCATGACTGATGTCCATGTGAAGTACGTGGCGGTACAGGCACTTTTCATAAATTGCGTTTTGAAACTGGTACGCCTTCCACATCAATGGTGTAGCCATATTTTTACTCTGTAGGTTGGAACCGCAAATAAAATATGAATGGTTGATAAAATTTCAAATGATGACTGACCACCAATGTTGGACTCGATTGTGAATAAAGCCACACAGAAGTATTTCATCGTGCATTGTTTTGTTCTTTCCTGAAATTGCCTTCTATTGATTAGAATCTCTGATAATGGATACTTTTGTAAGAATGCTTATGATAACGTGCAAATAGCTGGCCATGTGAAGAAGAGTAAACAGGTAATGTAATTTACGAATTGGAAATTAAAGTTGAGTTTTCATTATCTTCTATTGACAAGATTTATGTGAAACTTATATAAAATATTATGATGTTGAACAATATTTGATAATCATATTACAGTCCAATTATATTTTGTTTTCTATTAATGTTAACATAATACTCAACTGGTGTGGTATATGGGTATGCTGACCCGCATTTAATGTTTCTGTTCAAATTTAGAGATAAAAGTATTTAAAATTCCAATTATAGTTGTTTTTCTGAAAATTCAAATTCTGAAAATTCTGTAAGTTCAAATTGGAAATTTTCCCAGATCCAGAGATTGGTAAACTATAGCGACCATGTACGTGTTTTGATTAGTTTTTAAAATTATAATTAAAGCATATGACATGGAGATAATTTAAATAGAATATTACCCAACATTCGCATTAGTATATATATTGTAATAATGTTATTTTTTTAAAAAATAAATCACAGAATATACATAACTAGTTAATGTCCTTAATTATGCATGCCAATTAAAATTTGTTTTTATCCAACTGTGTTATTAGAAGATGAATTTGGACTACACAAAGTAAAATTGCCCCTGGAAGCTTTTGCATTTAAATAAATCAAGGACACGTTTGTGTGACAAACTATCTCATTACTGCTTGGATAAGACACACAAATGAACCGGCTTGTAAGCAAGGAGCAAGTTTCGCAGCTTCTTATACATTGGCATTCACGGTGATAGAAGTAAAGAAACATAAAATTTTTTCAACAAATTTTGCAAATGAAATGCGCGCATGTACATAAACGTCATTCGTTTGCTTCCTAAAAAATGAAATTAACTTACTTTTTTTACTCCTACAATTTGTCAAAAGTTCATACTCAAACCCAAGAGTAGTTTGCGGAATACTATAACCTGTATCTTACTAAACTTACAAGAAGGTTACCATTACATTTGTGGCAACACGATCACCCAAATATATTAAATTAAATTAAATAATTAAATACATTATCATGCAAAAAAGGAACACAACTGTTTTCTGGAGGTGTGTATTCACTCTGTAGCTTAACGAGATTTTTTAAATAAAATTAAATACAATAGGAGGACAAATCCGTTAGCATCAAATCTGTCAAACAATGATTGATATTCTACTCGTTTCAAGATTCTGTGAATAACAGTTGTGAGAAAACAATAAGCGATTTGAACCGATTCAGGAACGTGAGTAAACGGCTGGAAACGGACGAGTGAAAAATGGGATGGACTGGAGAAAGATTTCAGTGCCCTATAAAGACAATTCTAGCTCGTTTTTTCGGTTTGCCTTGTTTGTTTGAGCGGTGCCCATATGAATGAGGATTCGATGGAAGGAACACTTAAAAATTCAGGAGGAATGACTTGTGCATGTTTGGTAATAGCGTCACACCTAATAAGTAGTCCATAGGGTCTGTAAATTAGAAGCTGTTAGTTCTATGGAGACGTGTCTGCAAAATCATTCAGGTTTGTTCAAGAAAGGTTCAGTTAATTTTGAGTAACAATGTAAATGAACGTATTTAAGAAACAATTTGTCCTTCGTTACTGAAGCTGGTATTAATTTATACTGCAGTTTCAGCCGATTCTTCAGAAGTAACCTGCAATGATGGTGACTGTAGTAAAAGCAAATATGAAACAAACTAGTAACGTGTAACCTTTAATACATAACTACCGGAAGTGGGATGAATTCAAACATCAAATTTCGATACATATTTTAGCATTGTAATACGTTTTTGAGGCTCAAATTGATCATCTACATCGATTTATGGCATAAAAAATTTTTACGACTGGGGACCACCATACCTTCGACGCCCCTTCCCTCCGCCAGGTCACCCATGGTGTCGTGGCAAAAAATGATCGTCTTGAACCCCTCTATCCATTCATACAATAAAATTTTTTGACTAATTTGTGACCCCCATCACACCAAGGACGTCGACCCCCCTACTTCCGGTCAACGATGAGGTACGTGGCTGAAAATCAATAGGGTTCGTCCCTATGGGGCAAGGTACCGCTATGCCAAATTTGAGCCGAATCGATCAACGTGGAGGGAAGTTAGAGTGTTCACGGACAGACAGACAGACAGACAGACAGACAGACAGACAGACAGACAAACAAACAAATCAATCGCTATAACTACCTTTCAAGCATTTCATACTTCCGGTAGTTAATAAGTAGGCTTTGACCGTGTAACTAATTGTAACTTTTCTCTGTCATTTAATTACTTATCATTAGTGTAAATTGTTAACTGCTTACTGTGCAAAGTTATGGCGGTTGCTACTTTCCGTTCGTCTGACAAATTAGAATTACGAGTTGATTTAATTACCAGCGACGTAACATATACATAACTTAAGTGTTACGTCGAGAACAAGAATGTCGAAGGTTTTATGAGATTTTAAAATGAATATCATTGGAAGAGAGTGTTTTTAAAGAGAACAGTTATGAAAACACCAGCCAAATATGGTCTCACTGGACCCGTTTGTGTTTTTCACTTCGCCATCGTCTGTCATCAGTTACTCTTCCTGACATTCGAACCCCACAACCAATTCCACCGGTAGTCGTTCCAACACGAAAATTATTGTGACAAAAACTTACCTTACATAGAATGAATGCTGATGAAACATCGTTGTTCCCAAATTAGATATTGGCTTGAATAATTCGGTTTTACTGCTCTTAGACAGAATTTCTATTGTTGTAGTATGTAAAGGTCACCACGTATCACTTTTATAATGTTTAATTCTGCTTCATGTTTATCTCTGCTTCTTCTAGATTACCTCGGGTTTATAAAATGTAGAATCGGTGTATTTACTCCCAATGACATCGGCAAAAATGGGACAATATCATTTACCGCCGATCAGAGAAATGATGAGATAAACTCGTTGTCGTTATAATTAGAAGGGATCACGATGAAACAATACGTTAAGAAATTTGTTACGAAAGTATTGTTGGTATGTCATTTCATGCACTTATATAATTTATCGTTTATGTTTTTCATTTCAATTTGATCTTGTTAGTATCATCAAGTTTATTGTCTGGCGAAAGTAGTTCCCACAAATTCGTAAGAAATACGGAAACACTTAATTTAAAAATATTTTGAAGATTTCATTTATTTCCCAACTTTGAAATAAACATTGCTGTTATTTGCACCTCGCGTTACCAGTATACTCTAATGTACATTAATGTTTTCCGTCAGTTATCCGCATCAACTGATAAAACTCAAGATTTAAAAACGAATGATTTGGTTTATGTGTGATATGGCGACGCCGCACATTATAAGCACTAGCAAGCAGACTACTAGTTGAAGGGCAGGTTTTCATTGCACTCTTTTGTTGGTTAAGGAAAAATCTGATTATGCAATTTCAAGAAATTTTCAAGAAGTGACACTTGATATATGCGTGCACTGATCACAGAATTAATGGAATTAACTAATTTGACTTTCAATGACGCATGTGACAAATTAAATGTGGCGACGGCATATTATGATTTATTTTAATCTACCAATACGCACCCATTTGCCCACAGTTTACGCAAAAATGATACATTTGGTTAACCTTGTCACTCTAAACTCACTGGAATTTTCAAAATTCTGAAACATCACAATGATTTTGGTATTATTATGAGACACGGCATCAATTATAGTTTGAATCGTTCATTGGAGAAATTATAGCCATAATCTGAAATGCAAATGCTGTTAATGTAAATTTGGATTCGATTCAGCCAGATGGTTGAAACATTACCATATGGCGTTGATGAGTATTACGTACAAACGTAAGCCATTGACAAATTTGCGGCGGTTTCCATGGCGCAAGACGATATTGTTTGAGCAGCTAACGTAATGCTCACGGGTCAATTGTGATTGTTTCTATATGTTAAATGGGCATAATTAGTGTCGCTATTTTAATTTATGCTCACGTGAACAGAAATTACGTAGTAGGTTGTTTTCTTTTAGTAGGTTTTTGTGAAGCTTTCTGCAAAGATTAGTGTACATTTGTATGTTTAGGGGAACGCAGCATTTCTCTCCTTTTCTGCATGCCCATTGAAAAACATGATTCCTAATATACATTCCATTTTCGTTAAGCGAGTAAGTTTTATCCTTGAAATCCTTTACAATATTTTTTGATGACGCGGTTACTCACAAGAACACGAGTAACCACAAGGACGGAAACGTTCATAGCAATATTTTATATTGCATGTTTGTAAATCATTCAAGTTCATCAATTGCGTCACACATTACAAATTGTGGTTATAAGTTGCACAAATTCACGCTTGCATACGTAAAGCATTTGTGCGCACAAACTACCCTTCACTTTTATCAAGTTTAAAATTATATCTTGCATTTTCATTGTAGGTTTTGCATATTTTCCTTGAGACACTTGCCGTCAAACCTAGCTGCCTCCTTTCGTGTCGTTTTGTGAAATGCGACCCATATAAGTTTTTGTATAAAAAACGCCAATCTTGGTCTTAAATGGCATCAATAGCGATCAACACATCAGCGTTCAAACATACTTCCAACATCAATCTTGGATTTCAATTGTGCTATATACATTTATAAGACAAGTGTTCACTCGTAATCCTAATCGAACCTTAACATTATTTTTTGACTATACTTTTGCTATCCAAAATCAATTTGGGGAAACGTAAAAGCTACTACAAAATCTTACAGGATGGACGCCGCAGCAACTCCATTGTTCAGCATACATACAGTTGTAACGACTGTTCAGAAATCAAAATCTGAAGCGTCAAGCGTGTTCTGTGACTAAAATAACCTAGAGGTTCGTCAGATAATTTTTTTCGAAAAGTTGTCCGAACGGGGTAAATTGCGAAAAACAGGTTTTTTCAGTGGGCACAGTTTTTCTCCAACAGTTTTCAACCGATTGAACTGAAAATTGGCATGGACTTTCCTCTAATGATTCTTCAAGACGTTCAGAAGAGAAAATTCAAAAAAAATTATATTGATTGGCCGTGGCAGAGGTCAAGAGGTCAACCCCCAATATTCGCCAAAATTGAATTCTTGAAAGTGCTAATCGGCGTCCAACAACCTCTAAACTACTCATTATGAACGTACAAAGTGCAAAAGTCACAACTTTTTACTTGCAAACTTTTTTATCAACAATTGTGATAAAGGTTGAAATATTTTGAGGTTTTTCAGCAGTTTATCGGAAAAATTTTAGAGCTTAAAAGCCGCCAGCGTGTAGAAGACTAATATTCTTAATGTATTCATCATCTAATTAGCACTGATTGCAAAGAGTTACGTCGAGTAACTAGTTATGTACGTTTCAGCATCTGAAGATATTTAATTTAAGCGAATTGTCTTTAATTAATATGAACATCTTTCTTATTGATACACAAAATTACAACAAAATTGAACAATATGTCTGATTTTTCCACAAATAATTAATTTTATATATTTCATGTATTCTTGTCAATGTTGCTTGCTTAATACATAACCGAGTAATGTAGTAAGGATTCATTGCTCCCATAATATAATTAATTGAACTAACTAATCAGCATACAATAAGTTAATAAAATGTATTTTATGCGAAAAGTACATTTATCGCTGCTAAATGCTATATATAATGTTCAGTCCCGAAGTTGAAAAGCTGCTTCAAGTGCCTTGCGGTCGCTTTCACCAAGACGGTAATTTCCAGTTTCTTCTTTGAACACTGGAGGTTCTATTTTTAGTATTAAATCTTGTGAAAATACTTCCTGAATTTTTGTTACCTCTGGCCAGATCAGAGCAATTCCTCCTCTACCTGCTCTTTTCATCATTTTCATTTTAATTGCACTGTTTCCAACCTCCACGACACATCCAATCTGGTAGGTCTGAATTATTGAGACCGCGTAGAATTCTCCGGTATTTAAACCTGTCCCTCCTCTGTCTCGCCTTCCGGGTTATCCAGTGGTCCTTTCCTTCCCCGCAATATGAACTGAACTTCCGAATGATGGGATGTGGCGAATCGTTTCAGAATTAAATATTTGTTTTCTCCGACCTCAAAGAAATGGTTCCTCCGAATAGTAGGAATTTTACGAAGATTATCATATCTGCACTTTAAAGCCTCTCTCCAGTAGGAAACGTCCTCCGTGGACACAAAAATAAATTCCAATGTGGGCGACGACAATTGGGCTGCTGCAACTTTATACATTTTCTGAGGAGTCGTTATCGGTTCATCACTGGATAGGCTGTACAATCTGACTGTTCTCTTGACAACTGCCGACATTGCATCACATGTGGACTTCCCATGACTTGTGGCCGTGAATATCCATCTTGCTGTCAAATCGAAATCCTCCTCGTGTAACAAAAGGTTTCCGATGTTTTTAAAATTCTTGTACTGACTTGATGCTCCATCCGAAGAATAGTCAATGTTTTTAATATGTGGAAAATCTTCTTTAATTTGCTTAGGACACGAACTCGGAAGGCATGGAACGTGGTGGCGTCATTAGACATTTCGTCACTTATGACAAAATACGTTTTATACAACGGTTTTCCTGGTACGACGCTGGGTGTATAAAGCACAAAAGGATGGATGCTGGACTGGCTGTTATTTCAATGGAATGACTGCATGGAATTCTGAACCACAAATGAGTAGTTTTCTCCAAAATCCACCGTGAGTACACATGATGTTCCCTCGTTCAACGCACCTGTCTTCAAATTCTTAATGAATTCCTTTTGTCGTTCATAGATAAAGTAAGGAATTTGGCAAATTCGGTTTTGAATTGAAGAATAAATTGGGAATGCTCGTCCATTCGTACGGAAATGTCGTTATTTTACCAGAATTTGTAGGTAATTTGAGAGTCTTCAGATAATTCAAACAATTCATCAAAATGCATTTCATTAGGACATCTGCTGCAGTACCCCAAATAGCATTCCTCTGTTGCCGGCGAACAGAGCAAGTACGTAATCAGTTCTTTATAATTGTCAAAAATTGATAAAAAATCCAGACATGTCGGGTTATCTTCACTCTGCTGCTCAATGGCCTCCAAACTGGCATTTTTCAGTCCCTCTAACATCAGCATGAAATTTTGATGTATGACACAAGTACAATTGTAATGAACACCGGAGTGACCGGGCCATTTACAAAACCTTGGTCGCAATTCTGCAAATTTGCTAATGCCAAGTTTTATTCCTGGATTTGTCCTCTTATATTCCAGAAATGTATCCTTAAGATTTGCCAGGATAAACCGTTTTGGAACACGTTCATCATTTCCATTCGCGGTTTTCACTTTGATTGTGTCCCGTGCGTTTGGAGATGGTCGACTTATTTCGTCAGAGATATAAAATTCACGGACCTTCGCTTCGAGTTTGGGGTTGATAGGAGGTCCGGATTTTTTCAAGGATGGAAAAGAAAACGGTCCCTCTATTTTTCTAAGCTGTGAGACATTTCGTGCCACGAAATCACTAATCCCAAATTCTTCTTGCATCTCTCTAATTGTCATGTGATCCGGTAAAGATGTCAGCATCATATAGCGTTCCTTTGATGAGGGCGTGTGTGGTAACTTGTCTTTCACAGTCTTTGTCAAAAGTTTGCAGTGCCTGCAATTGCATGGAGTGTCATCTTCAGGAAGTTCTTTGCCCACATATTCCTGAAACAATGTTTTCACAGCTCCGGAGGACTTCCGCTTTAATTGAAAAAATTGTTTCTTGCTTCTAACAGCACGGGTCGGAGGCGTCACGCCAATTGTCTGTAAAAATGTGTGCAAATTCATTTTTGCTGTCTCCTCGTCGTGATACACTGATGTCGCTTTCGAAAATATAGAGATATCAGATGACGGTGTCCCAGGGGACTCAAACATGTCCGTGTCCGGTACCACTTGAGACGTAGTCGGTGTAGCTGGAAATGGAGACCTGAGATTTGTCCGAGACAATTCCATGAGTGCCGGAGAACATGGCAAAATACCATGGACAAAAAATAATTGGAAATATTTAGAATTTATCATTTGCCTGATTGCGTAACTAAACTGTGTTAATAGTTGCAATAAGAATAAACTACCGAAATCCTGTTGCTCTTGGCGTGAGGGCGGTGTTAGAAAATATGAGGCTCCGGAACCTGATAATTTCAAAATGTTGAAATTAGCTTACTAACAAAAATAGATTTTTTATCAAATATTTATAAAAGAGCATAGCAATTATGATTAGACTATAGCAGAATGTGTCCTGCACCACGGCCAACTCCCCTTGCTCCGTGGCATCCACCACCTCCCCTTCCTCCATGGCATCCACCTCCTCCCAATGCTCCGAGGCATCCGCCTCCTCCATATTCTCTGTGAATTCCACCACATCCCCATCCTCCGTGACGTTCATCTCCTCCCATTCCTCCGGGACAAACACCACCTCCTCCTCCTCCGTGGCCTCCACATCTTGCCCCTCCTCCATGGAATCTAAAAGACCTTCTACTTGCTCCAAAATATCGTCAAGCACCAACCTGGCATCCCGTCGAGCGTTTATTTTACGAATGGCCTGTGCACGGCATATACCACACAGACGAGTCGAAGAATTCCAAATAAATTTGGGAAGGTGACGACGGAGATTTTTCAAAAACTCTTCCTGACATGTTGAAACCTTCTTGTATTCGTTCTTCTTCGTGTGTCCAAAATTCATTGGATCTTGACAGGGATCGCTTCGACCTCGTGCTGGCATTTTCAACTTTTGGGAAGTAAAGTTAAAGCTGCACACAATCACTTCACAACATCAACAGCTGAGTGTACCTATACTGTATACTCATAACAGTTCACATTAATAAAAGTACCAGTTTGGGTTCAAAACAAAAAATTGATTAATGTAGCAATCCTGAGAAAATGATTACCTACTCACATTCATTGTATCAACCAGTTTTGGGGACGTGGAGCTACTGTCTAACATATTAGAAAGAGAACCAATAAATAAATAGTTGTATACAAAGTCGTGCAGCAAAAGCCTCAAAATATTTCAAATCACAAATTGTAGATAAAAAAGTTTGCAAGTAACAAGTTGTGACTTTTGCACTTTGTACGTTCATAATGAGTAGTTTAGAGGTTGTTGGACGCCGATTAGCACTTTCAAGAATTCAATTTTGGCGAATATTGGGGGTTGACCTCTGCCACGGCCAATCAATATAATTTTTTTTGAATTTTCTCTTCTGAACGTCTTGAAGAATCATTAGAGGAAAGTCCATGCCAATTTTCAGTTCAATCGGTTGAAAACTGTTGGAGAAAAACTGTGCCCACTGAAAAAAACCTGTTTTTCGCAATTTACCCCGTTCGGACAACTTTTCGAAAAAAATTATCTGACGAACCTCTAGGTTATTTTAGTCACAGAACACGCTTGACGCTTCAGATTTTGATTTCTGAACAGTCGTTACAACTGTATGTATGCTGAACAATGGAGTTGCTGGCCGGCAAACGCGAAGATTACAAAGTCAAAGTGGAAGACCAACGAAAACGTCCGAGTGTTACAAGCATTGGGTCTACCAGTAGTACTGGTTCTGCTGCCGAAATCACGGCTACTTTTCCGAAGTGTGGTATCAGAGATATGCGAGGTTTCTTGTCATCTACGGCCTCCAAAGTCAGGCAACAATGTTGTATCTTGTAAAAGTATAAGCGAAGTTTTTCATTTTTTCATTTTTGTTGAGCCATTAAGTAAAATGCACGTTATTATTACCATTGACGCCACTGAATTGCTTTTACATCGCGAATGAAAATGTACACGCTAGGGTAGACATTTAATAAGCACTTGATGATCTACTTGACGAGATAAATTTACTCTGAATTTAATCAACTGAACGTACTTCCGCGTACGAAAATATAAAATATGACAATATTAATGCTGCGTTCATAAGACAACGCAGCAGACCACCAAGCTGCATTCCGTAGCAAGTACAATTTGTGGTTCACCACAACTAACAATGTCACATCCTATTACATTAACCAATTTATTGTCAAACTAATACATAATATTGTATGGAATCTTTGACAAAGGTATATGACAACTTAATATACATTTTGCTTCTGTAAATAATTTTCACAAAATGACACGACACAGAACTACCCAACCTCAAATCAGACTGCATTAAGTTGTTCGTTCTGAGACGTCCAGGAAATAAACGGCTTTAGCTCTGTAGTCAGATTTTTGATACGTACAATTAACTAGTTCATGAAATGTTACGAATGGTATCGATGGTGGAATTCTTTTGATCCCTATAATAAATATCAAGTTTGTTACTGAATTGAGCTGAAATATATATAAGATGTTCAAAGGCTGCTCTACTTGATACTTCTCTAACTCTAAAATGCAGATACTTGTGACGGGGATAATTGAAATCACATTTTCAAACGGAATTTCTTTCACAGTGATGAACGCCTTCCCTGGACCATGATGCTCATTTTGATAATTGGAAACACCGCTACCACGTATCTCAAATCAATGGTTAGAAATTCGACTGTTGTCGATCCGAGCTGAGTTTAGTAAACTGATAATTTCTAGCTGGAGTCTAGTCAGTCAGTCAACAGGCGAACCTCAATTGATCATGAGTGAAGTTAAATTGGAAACAGACGAACCTGTTTCCTTTATTGGATGTTGAAGAGACATAATAGCCTGACCGTCGTCGCTGAGCTTCTAATCATCATTAATCACACACTTTGTTTTTCATGGCCCGGTTGACCAACTTTTATACAACAAAAGAGAAAATGGGGTTGCTACAAGAGGAAACGATAAACGACTCGATTTATGAGAATTCGCTATTATGAGAATGTTATGAATTTATGAGAATATGGAATTCTGTAAATATATTTTGCTTGACTTTGAAGTCCACGGACCGTCCACTGTTCAGTTTGTTTTACATACGCTTGGGAAGGTATTATTCAGACTTGTTTTGCAATACATGTTGTAGTGGACTGGAAGCTTGATTTCAATAGTCGATTTGCTCTTGCTTCTACGACTAAAACGTCACTGGCATCTATGATTTCGCCCTTATGTACATTCTCCAGTGCTTTAGATTTTTAATTATGTATTTTATGTCGTATGTATGTATTTTCATTATCATGCAATATCCTTGCACATATATAAATGTTGCCTTGGTTACATAGTGATGACTTATGCAGCACGCATTGATAACGATCTTTGGTAGAGTGGCAAGACATTAGACTTTCGCAATTGCAAGTTCACAGTTGCAATTACCATTGAATACTGCATGGTATAATAAGGACAATGTTGGCGGCATGAAGTGTGTAATGAGACTTTTTTATACTCTGTATGACGTATCCAACATTCCTAGTATACGCTGAAATTTGCACGTTAACTTTCTGATTTGTTTTTTAGAAAGTGTAGCCTTGCAACATCCTGGCACATGATTATTGTCTAACGTTGTGATGTGCCATGAGTTGTATTGTCGGTTTGTTTTGAAACTTGCACGCAGCTCGCATTTATAGAAGCTGAGAAAATGATTGCAAATAAGGGCAAATACATCGGATTCTGGAGGCTATATTAGTTTGGAAAAACCTTGTATCTGGTGGTGAAATGCAAGCACGAATTCCCGGAATTTTGTGAGGTTTCACTTTTGCGGTTTCCTTAATGTTCATGATCGGGACGAATCACTGCATATTTTTTGGTAATTGTTAATTAAGAGATTTAATGCATTTCTATAATAATTTGCAACTCTGAATCGCATTAATAAAATATCCGTTGGATGGGCTTCCTTATTCTGTAAAAAACGATTAATACGAAAATAAACTCTTCACGTCGCTGAAATATTTCCTTTTACTCTGATTGCGCAAAATTAGGACTTTTAGTATCAGAGGAATCCAAACCCCAACAGCGTAAGTGTGGTATCACTGGAATAGGCAACAAATGAAACAGCCGTTTGATCTAATTAACGTGCTCAGATGAAATAACACGCTTGGCTCTACGACGTGTCCAATGCAGCCGATACAAATAACAAAAGACAGAACAACAACAAAATATCTCAGAAAAAGATATGTTACCTAAGCAGGGAATTAATTTCGAATGACCAATGGACATGAATAATGGCGCTATATTAAAGCTCAAGTTATGCTTTTGCAAACAGAACCGAGGAGCTTCATAAACCATCTGTAAACTAGGTTTTGTAAGAAAACATAAAGAGGTAGCACTTTAGCAAAGTTTTGTTTCACTAAAAAACGAAAAAGTTTCAAAACGTCAATACCGTTAAACGGAGACATTTGCCCCCAAAACGACCTCAGATATATGTGCTATATTCATAGACGAGTCGAATGACATGTCACTTGCTATTTGACCTCGTAACGGTTTCTAACCGTTACCGTTGGCATATGGGGTTGGCAAGCATAAAGGAGTCCGAGCAGGAGAGCATAAAACGAAAAAAAAAATATTTGAAATCGCCGTTACCGTTAAACGATGACCTTTGACCTCAAAATGACCTTAGATCTATGCGTTATGTTCATAGACCAGTCGAATGATATGCCACTTGCCATATGTTACAATTGAAAAAAATTGACCTCGTAACGGTTTCTAACGGTTGCCGTTGACCTAGAGGGTTGAAAATCAATGGGGCCCGTCCCTATGGGCTTAGGAACCCATTGCAAAAAACAGAATTCAAAAATTCGTCTCCGTTCGAAAGATATCGCGTGGACGGACGGACGGACGGACAGACACACAGAACGAAATTATAAGTTAGCACTAAAGTGCTACCTAATAAAGTAACCTACTTTTTAATGTTTATGTGTTTTTTCCTACCTACGTGATAGAGAGGATCTTTAAAACTGATTGACTCACCCTTCCCATCAAAAAATTGAATTTGCCCATGTTTCACTCAGCAATGGGGCTTGACCTGAAATTAATAAATGCAAATTTTCACGAGCCTCCGACTAATATCCGGACCGCCAGCCCCATGTATGTGTTTTGCTGATTCCGATTCCTTTGTTAAATTGACGTGTGCGCCATTTTGCCAGCTTTCAAAATATCTTCAATCTGAGACCGGATACGGATTCTCCAACTCAAAATGGGTCTATGGCACCTTTTAGATTTTCCATATTCGAATTTGTGTTGAAATGGTAGGCCCCCGAATTTGAAAAAAACGACAAATTTTGCTATTCCTTGAAAATGCCGATATTGGACGTTTTTGTGGCTCTGTCGTTCACCTATTAGAACTCCCACACAAAATCTGAAATATACATTTTGAAGCCGGTGAAACGGGCTTTCAGAATAATATTTAATATTGACGTATGCTTTGCAGTCCACTGGTAAGCGGCAATGGAATCATTTCATGTTTTCAATACATTTCATACCGAGAATCTGGATAACGAAACTTACCACACCTACATTTAACAATAAAACAACATAGTGCTAAGGCTGAAAGATAGCACGTTAAAAACTAGTAATGGAGACCCCATGTGCTAGACCGACGGTCGAACTATGTGATGAAAGTATGTAATTGAATTTTAAGACACATTTTGTGCATGCTATATTTCAACATAATATATCAGCTGCGCTGCAGCTATTATGACTGCTATGTTTGGTCTCCTGAAAACGGACTTTTTTATTCAAAAAACTATATCTCCCACATATTTACAATCAGTTCAATTATTATTTCATTGATAATTTTTTTGGCTCGTGAATGTTTTTAATTAAAACATTACGATTCAAACTTTCAATAAATTATACATTATGAATAAAGAGTTAAATGACATAGAGCGATAATCTACGCTGAACAAAATGTATTTTCTAGGAAGGTGAGATGTCATTGGATGAAATAATGATTGCTAAATTGATTATGGTGCATTGAAAAATTAGTACTTTATTGTTAAAACTTCATTCTAGCATACATAACGACAGATCATTGCCATGTTAAATTAAGTAAATGCTTTCTGTCGCCGTTATCGGTGGAACGTTTGCATGACAAGCAGGAAATGGTATTAGTGACATGATATGAGAAACAAGCTTACGTGTCGCTGTAGTGGGCATCGACGTTTTCATTATTATCTCTTTGAACATGACCCTGGGCCGAGCCTTGTTAATACAATCTTTATTAATGATTGTCTTCTCTGTATAAATAATACGATTGACGCAAATGATTGGAGAGCACACGTAAACGCTACAACTTGGTCAATATACGAAAACGTTGTACTTTTCACACAATGTATTCATATAGTTCAAGAATTTAAATATAACGAATTGAACCTCATTTGTGCAAAATATTAAAAAATTAAATCTTACACTGAAGGTGTATTAAAAGCTGCCGAGAATTATAAATAATTTAAATAGTCAACTAGATTCACTTCATCAAGATGCGCAACACGACAATGTTATGCTATGTAGTTTATTGCCTGTCCTTCATTACAATCCTGTAAGCCAACATGATAAGATGATTTAAAGTGTGCTCACCGGAACTGCGGTTTAGCTGCGATAAGCGTAGATGTTCCATACATTTAATCTTGCCTGAATAAACTGGATTTGTTCTTATAGTTTGAAATCCAGTTGTAACTAATTTGTTTCTCATTTCTCTGCTTCCACTGAATTAGATCCATAATATAAATTGTAAACTATAAACATAACATGGGACTGGAGTTTTATAATGAGCCATTTCGTATTATGTTTAATATTAAATACCGCCACTATTTCAGCAAAAGTGACTCGAAACCTTCAATTTGGAATTGAAAATTTATATTGTTTTTTCGTGAAACGCAATCAAATCGTACGAGTTTACCCTAAACGATGTCGCTAAGTTTGAAGCCATTTCATCATTGACTTTCCCGTGGTGGGCTGCATGGTTTAAGAAATGATTTCCAGTCACTCAAGTCATCTCATGTATTATAAATCCCAGTAACAACTTTCAATCAACAAACCTTCATGTATTGCAAAGGTTCTAGAACAATGGAAAACAATAGTCGGTAGTAAATCGTGGCTACTATTTCGTGGTGAACTACTTGCTATCTAAGTTATCGCTACTTTAGATCGTCAAAACTGACTGAACGACGAAGTGAATAATATAATTGTTGCTACAGGTAATTCCAAAATTGACTATGTAGGTTGCTCTCCTACACGGAAAACAACTAAGCTTTTTGGAGTACACGAATCCACAATTTTTGACTTATCTGAGAGGTTTCGATGTTATTCAGGTAGAATTGGTATTTACTGTGCGAGCTATGCATATCTTAGTGTCTACGATTTTTCAGCTGTATTACATTCTCCGTAATTCATGATAAGTTAGCATATTTGGAAAAAACATGACGCCGTCAGAATTTGTCAAAACTTTCGCACGCAATGTACAGATGACATTATGAGTTCTAATTAGCTTAATGTATTTATATTTGTTAACGTGTAGTTTTCTTTACTTATGTGAACATATAAAAATGAACATTTGAAAATCTTCGCATTCAACCATCCAAGTTTTTAATATAGAAATGCCAACGATGACAGTGTGGTGCTTCTGTTGCAAATCAATGAACACATTAAAGATCATTCAACACGTAACCCTTCACAAGGATGCGGTTCCACTATCTGCTTTAAAATTTACTGTTCAAGAGTCCAACTATTTTTTATTTGACGTCAGGATAATTAAGCTCAAGTTGTATTAATGGAAGGTGGTGAATATTATTTGATGGAACTGCTTTCGTCCATATCTATTCCAAATTAGGATCTAAATGATGGGTGCTCTGGCCAGTCATTCGGTCTCACCATTTTTATAAACCTCCGTTCATATGCAGAAAAATACCAGAAGAAGCAGCCAAAAGCGCGCTCTGCGATACATACAATCTTATTTACAACAGGAAAAGTGTATTTCATTTACTTACCTAATAGTAAAGGTTTCAATATCGATCCAAATCCCCATTCATGAAACTCCGCGAATCACGACTAAGAACACCGTGAATTATTTTATATCCATGAGAATTTCCATTGATGACAGATAATCCAGTCCTTGGTTTCGTAGAGTTTGTAAATGTGAAAAAGTTTATTGAACTGCACACAATGATCTTCACGAACCTCGTAATGGCTACTTAGATATCGGCACTGGAATGCAACTATGTTCTCGCGCACGCGCACATTATTTCAATTTCAGACAGCTAATTATGGAATATTTATCTGAAACTGCAAACATTGCAGATAGATTGTGGTTTTTTGCAAAAATAAATACTATTTTTCTTTTTGAGCACGTTGAAATTTCCTTGCGTCGACGATTGCATGTTCTTGCAAATGATTATGCATAATATCTTACAATGTTAAATGCAGTGCCGTAGCAAGCTGAGGCCCGGCCCGGGGGCAAATCCTATACAACATATGATTAAAATGGTATATATTAGAATATAAGGTAAAGCTGCGTAATATTTGAATAATATACCTATCCAAATGCAAAATTGATACGTTAATTTAAAATACCCTGCGCAGAGTAATCAACTTGTCTCGCTATAAAAGAATCTAACATTATGTTGTGAAGGGAATGAATATGCTTGCCGTTTGTACTCAATTCAGAATAGTAAGAAAACCGTGCGGAAACTTTGATTTAAGAGAACAAATCTTCGAAAACTTATTTTTGGGGAACACGTTTCATTAATTAAGTTGGTAATTGCTCAAACTGCATAGATAGATGAAAGAACTTAAAGTTTAATACAGAATACCTTGTTTCAGTTAGACAATAAAGCAATTATTTTAAACAATCATGTCCATTAACGTCATCGGTGCCATAAATACCTGTCCCCATCGTAATTACGACCTGAAAGTACGAACTACGTGCTTAAACTTAAGTGATTGTGGTAGCAGAAAAGCTAGTTTGGTATCATCTTATTTAGCATAAGTAAATACGCTCAATTCTGATCTTATATGTAAACAGCCGTTGAAGTTTCTACTGACTTCGCTAAAAATGCAACAACAAGCTACCCGAGGGAACAGACCTGGTGACAAATAGATCAAAATTACACACATAATATTGTTGTGGCGTGAAAGTTTAGTTCGTTTTCGGAATTCGTCGCAGCGGTATCTTTCGAATCAAATTGGCACATGCCGCTCAGTTCTGATAATTTGGTTATCGACTTTTTTCCAAATAAACGCCCGAAGGATGGCGCCGGTCATGCTATGTTTGCCTGATAAACCAATAATTAATGCACCTATTTAGACTTACAACCAGGAAATGAGAAAAGTTTTGTGATCTAATTACCATGCTTAATTTTGAGGATGCGCCGACTGATAAAAAAGCATTTATCTGAAGATCAATGGATTCAAAAAAATGTTTAGATACCTAGGTTGAATGGGAGCTGTGCCTCCTCTCACCCACTAAATATGAATCAACGTTTTATTTCTTTCCTACAAATAGAAATGAAATTAGTAAGGTGTAAACCTTTATACATAACTACCGGAAGTGCGATATATACCCAATTAAGATCCCAAATACATATTTGACCAATTTCAACATGCATCGTAAGCTCAAATTGAACCTTGTATTGTTTACCCAATAAAAAAATTTTCAGGTCGGCGACCACTCCACCTTCCAGACGCCGCCCAGGCGACAGGGGAGTAATTTGACCCATAGTTCTATGACAAAAAATGATCGTCTTGAACTCCTCTATCGATTTGTACAATGACATTTTTTGACTATATGCTGACCCCGTGGCCTTGGCCCAAGGTACTTCTATGCAAAATTTGAGCCAAATCGGTCAACGTGGAGGGAAGTTAGAGTGTTCACAGACAGACAGACAGACAGACAGACGGACAGACAGACAGACAGACAGACAGACAGACAGACAGACAGACAGACAGACAGACAGACAGACAGACAGACAGACAGACAGACAGACAGACAGACAGACAGACAGACAGACAGACAGACAGACAGACAGACAGACAGACAGACAGACAGACAGACAGACAGACAGACAGACAGACAGACAGACATACAGACAGACAGACAGACAGACGGACAGACAGACAGACAAACAGATCAATCGCTATAACTACCTTTCAAGCATTTCATGCTTCCGGTAGTTAATAAACCATTCGGGTAATTCAGTGAACGGCATCCATGAAGCGGCATCGTATGAATAGCTGATGTGGTTATATCTTATGTATAGCAAGCAACTACTATTATTTTTATTTTGTTCGTGGACCACGATTGACTGTTGAATATCAACTAACCAAGCACCAAAAAACCTACAAGGCCAAATACGCGAGACAGGTATCTTACGTCGCAAAAGATCAAAATAGTGGCCATATCGTTATTATGGCGTGAAAGTTTCCATTGTTTATGGAAATGTATTGTAGGTTTATCTTTCGAATCAAATTAGCTAATTTTGATGAGTTCTGTTAATTACCTTCGCTAACAACTTGGCTCCAATGAAATGAATAGAGTGGGTGGCCGTGTGGAACCCCTGACAATTTGTAAAACATGAAAACATATTTGAATCTCAATCAAGGAAATTAGGAGAGTTAAGCGACCTGGTTAATTTGGTGAATGCACTAGCTCAGAAAAATTATTATCCGTGAGTGTCGTTTCATTTAATTCGATATACAATATACATCCTCAGTCGATATGAAATATGTACGAATATTAACTATTCGCATACATGTGGTTATGACTACTGATATTTGTATAAGGTATTTTTCTGCTGTGGAATAGTACAAACAGCATTTGAAAATCGGTTGGTGAGCTTTAGCTGTCAAAAAACTGGAATGGCCTGGAACCCTCAAATCACCCGATTACCCATATGACTCTTTGTATCTTTAACTTCATGAAAAGTTAAAGATACTGCATTTAATACAAATGTTAGAATCTCGCCGCCCGTCCACAGCAATGACTTATGATTGTGTTGTCTTTGAAGTTTGATATTTTGTTTTGATACATATTCACATTCACATTAATTATATCAGGTAGTGAGGATGGTGAATGGAATAGGCTTGGATCTGTATTCCTCTAGATTAAACATTGTACGGCTTTGATATTTATGACCGCTTAAATTTTGCAAATAATATTACAAGGCTTCCATTCATTTTTACATGTATAACCACCAGCTAGCCTACGTCAAATATGAGCATCATATTCGTTAATTTAATATTTCTAATTATAGAAACCTGATTAATGTAAATTCCGCAAGCATGCACATACCTACAAGCTTTGACCTCAAACTTGTGGTGCTGGCTTTGTGTTCAATCATGTAGAGTACCGATAAGCTTTTGTCCTCATTGTTGATTGCCATTAAAGTAATTAACAAATGGAAAATGGTTAAACTGTTCTATCAAAATACTTGATTCTTCATAAATAAACAAAATCCAGGCAGTCCAAAATATGAAGGGTGAGATGATAATTAATGGAAAGGTAAAAGCGTTTTGCTTAAAGCTGCGTTGCAAGCGCATTTAATGATACATCATTTATTTAAGTATTTGGGGTTTGTAACATTCACTATTAAACTTCGATTCTGTTTCGAACTAGTTATGTGACCGCAGTGCAGTGTATTGGGATGACCTTGTCTTCCGTCATTCTCAAATGCGCCGCCTATTCTATAGAATGGAGTTGAAGTCATTCATCAACCAACCAGGTATATAATTAAAAATTGAAGAAGAAGCATTATCTTTACGTACGGTACTTAGCATCAATTGGTTATATTTATAATATATTTAAAATATCATATAAATTATCATCCTGTTCCTCGCTGGTGCCTCTCTAAGGGTCCTGAAATTTAGTAAAGTTTAATTTGCATACATCCAAGTTTCAGTGAAACACGTAGTCATTAGATGACGCTGCAATCGTCCACAAAATGTGTCGCAACAACAAGGCCGTGCTTGAAATATTAATGTTAAAATTCGTACAATACGATAACTTTAACTAAGCAATCATTACTTCTAATTGTGACCTTTAACTCCCTAAAATAATGCCTCGGCTTTAATTTTTTAATTAAATCATATTAGTATATTTTTAACATTCATTTGTGTATCATTGCAGGACCTCGAAAATACGTAGCTCTTTTTAAAGTGTAAATCGTTACTATGGCGGCATATATCATACAGTTGAACGTAAGGTTCAAAATTAATTAACGAGTTTACCAGCTCTTGAGAAAAGCTTTAGCTGATGTCAAATGTAGTAAATGTAATCATGTACTTACAAATGATCGGCTATTATATACGACGATAGTATATAATATTGCGCTCCGTATTCTGTGGACAATCTAGACGGTATCAAAAGAGGCACAATTTGTTATGGATTTTATTCGCTGATTAAACAGCAAATTCACTGTGACAATTTTAGCCTTGCATCCACTAAAGCGAAACTACAATCCCATTGTGTGAGCTTGGATAGTTGTAATCCCAAGGATAGTATGAGCTTGTAAGCCATTTCTATCGCATGGGTGAAAGTCATGGGCATTTTTACAGTTTTAGACTCCTGGATTTGCCTGACCTGCTTTAACTTCGTTCTCATATGCAAGCATATATTTTTTATATGTCGCTTACATTGTGCGACGAATCCGGTCATGTTAAAACCAGTTAAATTGTGAGATGAACTTGGTTACAAAAATACAAGTTTTTCAATTAACATCCGCAAATCAACAATTGTACATTTGAATAATAACGAAAAATCCAGACTAATACATTAATTCGTGCACATATTCGGAGGAAAGTAACTCCATTGATTTATCCTATAAAGGTAATTAAAAATGTATGGGACGTCCATGCATGTTTGGTGATTGCAAACATCATTTTGTCCATGATGTTAGAAGGAGAAGGAGGAGAGAGAAGGAGTGTTATGACATGAGGAGAAGGGGAAAAGGTGATCAAATAACTGTGCTGTTGGTAACGAAAAAATGCTTGTGCATACGAGCGCCGATCATTTCGTTTCTTAGCCTCAGTTTTCCATTTCTTACATCAGAGGTTCGAATCTCGATGCTCAACTGAAAATTTAATGCCATTGTCACTAAAATAAGTTTACGCTCAATATGTCTGCGCTGTCTTCAAATGTAAGTAGGCAATGACACAAACAATCCATTGCCAATTGTGGTAAGGCATTGTGTCCACTTCCATATCTATTTAAAAAATAATAATTTTACAGCAGAAAGTGTGAAGTATGTATTCTTATTGTAAGGGCTCTTGTAAGATTTAAATAATATAGTTACATGATTGTGGTGCCGTGGCAAACGTTTGGTACTAAAAGGAAAATTTCGCATAAATGACGGATGTTCCGTGGATGAAAAAGGTGCAGTGTGCATATTTAGCTCCAACATGATGCAAACATTCAATTACAGTTTGTCTGAACTAGTTAAATGTGAGACAACATAGTTACACGATCAACCTGATTAGAAACAACAAATCATATAGGTCTGTTTCATTTTTTACTTACAACTGGATCACCTGTGTTATTTTTTAATAGAATGTGTCGCAGTAGAAGTGAATATCAGCTTTGGAGCTATCCACGTAACCAAAAATTCGGCCAAAACAATCCTCTCACTTTCTACTATAAATACTTGTAGTTAAAAAAGTTCATATTGCGAGTAATAAGGACAATAAGTACAAGTTAGTTTGAACAAAAGTGATGTACTTCACTGCTACTTAATGTGAAGGAAGATATGGTTGTTGTGAGCAGAAATGTTCATCTGTTTTCAAATGCATTTAATTATTGCAGTCGATAAAATCATCATCCATCCGGAAAGTTTTCAATTACAGGACCCAAAATGTAAGATTGCCAGCTTTGTCGCAAACTATGTTTTCGTATGAACTTATTCGTAACGATTTCTTTCTGCATTTTGTTTTCAGTAATTTTAAGTAAACCAATGAATTCATTTTAGTCGTTTTACTTTGGCATTTGGGAATATAACATTTTATTTACTCACCACTGAAAATACATCGAGAAATGAAATGAATCCAAACTGATGATGCGACAATTAACTTCAATGTTCTAGAAATTTCACGGCTTGCGCTATTGAGCAACATTAAGTTGCTTACATATAGTACAAGCATTAACGATGAATGTGATAACTCATTTGTTTGAGCGATTAACTTTAGAGTGTACATGAACTTTTAAATATGTTCCCATATTGTCGTGTACGGAGTTCCCTCCATTCACATTTCCTGTGTGCGGTCAAATTTGCATTCTTCAATAATTTTTTAAATGTCACACTATATAAAAATTTGCTTATAACACTGATGGTCTTATAAAAAGTTATGCATTTGTGGACAAAACTTAAGTTACAAATTTAGTTTATATGAGAATGTCTGTTGGAAAATCTGTGAAAATGCATTCACTTCTGAAACATGAAGAACATCCTTGATACATTTCCCAAATAAACGTACTTTGACGATGCCATCTGTAGAACACAAGAAGAATTACGCAATCTTTTCATGAACCAATACTCCTGTATAGCATCTCTAAATGGACTTGCTGTTACCTATATATTTCATTTCAAATGATCTCCAAATTGATCACCGAATATGTAGATATACGGATATCATATGTATGTGTGGCGCCAGGAAAAATAATAAACGCAGCAAGCTACCATGTAGCAAAGTGGCGGAGCTGGTAGCTAAAACAATCAACTAACTACTACCACTGATAATAAATCGTCTGTCGAAAACAGAATGAAAATATTCCAATCCGTTTAAAAAATACAGCATAAAAACAAAATCACAGTTACTGGCGTTAAACGGTAACCGTTACGATTAAATTTTCCTCTAATATCTTCACAGTAAACTAAGGGGAGTTGAATGATATGCCACTTGCCGTATGTGACATTTGAAAATTTCGAAGTCGTAACGGTTTCAAACGGTTGCCGTTGACCCTTATATCTGTCAAGCTTGTCCCATAAAGCGATTGTGACAGAAGTTTAAAATTCGAAACCATTTAAGCAGGAGAGTCTAAGGTGTAAAATTATTTGAGATCGCTGTAACTGTTAAACAGTAACCGTCAACCCCGAAATGACCTCATATCTATGTGTTATGGTCATAGACGAGTCGAATGATATGCTACTTGCCATATGTTAGCCTTTAAAAAATTTGACCTCGTGCCGGTATCTAACGGTTACCGTTGACCAACGTATTTCAAACTCACGCTGGACCCTTCTGAGGTGACCCCCTATCGATTGCGAAAACAGATTTCAAAAAAGTCAAACCGTTTTTGAGTTAGAGCGCGCACAGACAGACGGACACACGGACGGACATATCGATCTCAATAAGCGGCTCCGCCACTTAATAATGCTGTTTGCACTTATGCAATTATTAATATGAATGGAATGCAGCGTAATTGCTATTGTTCCTACCATTTTTCTAAGACTGAATGTTCACTTGACATTTCACAACAAGCAGCTCAAACCGAACTTTCTTCGCACAATGTATCTATGTTCGCAGAATTAACGTTGGCTGTGGAGTTTGCAAATAGCGACCTTGAAGTTAACAATAATCAATGCAGCATTACTGCAGCACATATTTATGAGCAACCGTTTAATTATGCGTCGTAGATTCATTTGTTGCACCAAAAATAGCAAAAATGTAGTTTTGCAGTATTTTATTAACTTATTATTATGAAAAAACAGTGACATATCATACAGGGCGACCAACCGCCTTGGTGGTGAATTATGCAACAACGCAGTTCGCACCTAGAATCCTTCCGATAGGATACCCCAGCCACATTACAAATTTCAGCTGTACGGCTTAATATATACTGGTGAAGTGTCACCCTTGTATGTGTATTCCCATGAATGGAGATGTCCAAAGGAAAGTCCCGATAGAAATCTATTCGGTACTCAAACTATATCTGCAATGATTTTTCGTCACTTTTTGGGTGCCAATGCGTAATATCATAAAATTTGACTTTATTGTGACTATGTTATAGTTATAGAATTTGAATAAATAAATACATAATATTATGAACTTAACAAAAGGAATGAATATTACTTTCGTCCCGTTACTTTTTCATTCTCTATTTTTTGATACGATCTTACAGCTTCTCGCTTGTGACTATAAAATTAAACAAGGTCAAATGATAATGCACTTGGTATCCTCAAGATTGTCATCCGCATGATCAAACATTTTATCTCGTTCTCCACCTAGCCGAAGAATATCGTTTACCACCCTCTCGCTTCTCTTTTCGACAGCAATTGCTAATTCACTTTCTCTCCATCTGGAACCATTATCATTGAAATCCACCTTACAATGGTTAGCTAGCATCTCCAGAGTATCTGTTCTCAGGTCAATTCTTCTGAGGGCCCTGTGTACTGGTGTAAGGCCATCCACGTCACGTTGTTTGAACAGAATAGTTTGATTGCGAGATACGAGGAAAGCCGCGAGTTGGTGATAGTCCTCTGCGGAAAAGCGCATTGATATTAAATGGACAAAATTCTCTCCGTCCTCATTGGTTACGGCTGGGTTAGCTCCTTTCTCAATCAGACATTTTAACAACTCAACGTGGGCGCCCTCGGTGAGAAGTGGGACGCAGTTGTATATTGGATCCATTTTCATAAGTAGATTGGGCCTTTCCTGTAGAATCATTTTGATAAGCTGCACCTTATCAGCTATCACTTCCGGTGAGTTTCTTACACTTTCCGACAAGCACCAATGCAAAATTGGTTGATCGTAAAGTGCCTCCACGTCACACCTAAGCAGAAACTCAAAGATTTGATACTGCCCTCGCTGCAGGGAAGCACGAAAGGGATCATAGTTTCCATAACAGAGAGTATGCCATTGCTCACCAGTTACGTGCGTCACAAATTCACAGATTGTTTTAAACAATTCAAACGATGAGTGTTCTGCTGCAATAGCAATTAAATCATCCAAGTGCTCGTGTCGTCTTAGGTCGTGGACAAGTTTCCGTTTCTGTGGTTCTTCATTTTCCATATCTTCAGTTTCCACAACAGGTTGTTTCCATGTTATCGGGGTGGATGAATCTGAGCAGGAGACGCCCATGTCAAGATACAGGTTCAGTAAATATGTAAACAAGTGAAGCGTGTTACTTCGCAGTGAGGCACTTAGCATATCAAGTAATGTTTTTGAATTGTAATATTTGCTTTGCCTGAGAAGTTTCTTTAAGGTTGTGGTGTCGTTTTCCACGTAACGCAGGTCAGATAGCAAAAAATTTAGAAACCACACCACGACGGGATAATTGAACCAGCCATTCTTGTGCGTGATAGAGTGTCCAAAAATTAAGTCCAAAATGTTTCTTTCAGTAATATATTGCAATGAATTTGATAGGGCGGATTCAACCACATGCTCAGCAACTAGGTACTCAGCCAACGTTGTGTGAACAAACCTAAACGCATTTATTTCAGTTTTGTTTGGCTCCAGGATGCCAAGTCTGCAGATCCTTTCAAGGCCAACTTCACAACATTCATCAACAGTCAAGGCACCGCGTTTGAAGAATATTGAACGAATTGCTGCCTGCACATGGAATGCTTTCAATGCTTTTTCACCATTGCTCTCATTCAAGATAGGAAATTTCATATTCATGTATGTCTGGTACGTTTTGGCAATGGAATGCATATGCAAGTCGGAGTCAGTGCCCACTAGCGCACCTTTCTTGGCCTCATCTTCAAATATCTCTGCCAGCATTTTGCACTGAAATGGAATGCCGGCGATGTCATTTCCATCACACGTGGTGCCGGAGGATAAGCTTTGTAGGCAATGCTGAGCAAACTGCCTCGTTGCCTCAGTTATCACAACAGAATGCTGCGTATGCCAGTAGTCAAGAAAAAACGAAACTTTGTTTGAGTCATTAAATGGCAAGATGTTATAGCCCTGAACACAGAATCTGTCCTCCAATTCATGTCGTCTGTGTGGCCGTGTCGTAATCCAAATTCGGATGTTCCTGCACTCCTTTGAAATACAGTTCAGTACAGCGTTGGTCATGGAGAGATCTTCTTCCGGAACTTCATCGTATGCATCCAGGAAAAGTTCCACTTGATGACTGTCCGTATCCCACAAATTTTGAATGATGGCTCTACCTAGCTGGTCAGTGGTAATGAGTTCAATAAGAGATTGTTTCAAGGCTGCTGAGCTGCAGTGTTTTCCATCACTCGATATTTTGTGGATGAAATCAGGTAGCTGGAAGTAAATTACATTTCTCAAAGGACACTCATCTTTGACTTTTCGGGCCAGTTCCGCCAAGAGCACAGACTTTCCCATTCCGGGTGAATCAAACAACAAGATAGGAGTGTTTATTGGGGCGTCACTGTACTTTTCAACAAGTTCTTCTACGGAAAATGTTTCAAGATGTTCATGCTGCAAGAATCCCTGTATCCGCTTTAGTCCATTTCCAGTACTTGACTTAACATAGTGATAGACTCCACCCATAAGCCGAATCCAATGTACAACTTTTTCAGTCTTGTTTACAATGACTTGAAAATGGTCGCATCTCTCGAGAAGAATTAGCCGCGCAGTGACGCGACGAATTTGGTTTCTTGACCTATCCACCATACCTTTTGCCGCTCTGTCTGGATTTTGCCATCCAAATTTGGAAACGGCAGATAATTGATGTAGCTCAATCCCCTCAATGCAAAATATGTCGTTATTCAGCTTTTGAAACACATTAGGGTCAAGTTCCGTGCAAATGGACAGAATGCGTGGAATGTAGTAAGGGAGCTTATCGGGTATGCTGTTGATTGCGACTGTAATGGGCCTTTTGTTAAGGTACCGCTCATAGAATGACAAATTCAGCAGTCTTCCCATTTCCTCATGAAGATGGCCAGCATTTAGTGGTTTGCAGATATCCCTTAGTGGTGTCAATGCTCCCTCAAAGAGGACCTCTCGTGAGAATATTTCTCGCATATCATTAGTAGTCATCTCAATTTTGCAAAACTCGAACGGACTTTGGTTTGGGAGGGTAGCCTCTATCCCACGGAATAGAGTGAGCAGCGCTCCTGTTTGCTTACATTTATACAATGCATTGGCAAGATGTTCATAAGCTTCTGCTCGTGTTGGCAACATTTCGAGCAAGAAATTTGCGGTCTCTATTTTTCCACCCGATGTCTCCCGTGCATTCTAGAAAGTGTATGTGGAATAAGTTTTTTTGCAATTCATTAAAATAAAAGTTGAAGAACTAATTATATTTTTGTGTGTACCAGCTTCTGGAGTTCCGTTTCGGACAAAACTCCAAATTTGCGCAGGTAACTTTGAAGTTCCGCACTGCAATCTATATCGTGAATTAATGTTGGTAGATTACCAATTATCCATTGCTTTTGCCACGTCTCCATGGTTAATATTTACGCAGTTTAGGACTGTTTTGGATTATCCCAAAAATATATAATGACACTCGCGACGACGGTAAACGATTTTTACGTCTGTAGTAATAACAAATTACGAAAAGGTTTTCAGATTTTTACCACAGGTATTACATTTGGATCTGTTAAAAAGTTTGATCTTCTCTGGCCAACGCCGGAGTCGAAATCAGATGAATAAAGTTGGAATGGCCGTGTAATCACGATCGACTTTACTGCATACATTTTTGGAACAAGTAGATTAGATAAGTAGTGTAGTATGCAATGGGATGCTGTTTAAATCAGTAGATAAAATTTATATTGTCCTTCATCACGTACGTAGCATCGTTCTGGATTCATTGTACCGTATAGTGAATTATAGTCATATGAATTTTATTAGATGCCGCAGCTGCTTCCCTCATGCAATAATTAAAGTGGTAAAGTGATTCACAGTTGTGATGGCTACGTTTCAGCAGAGAATATGCGTCATCGCTTGAATTAAATAAGATTACACTGATTCAGCTTGGTAATAAATTTAACCACGATTAATCACTCGTGTTCGGTTACCGCTTACTTGTAAATGCATACATTTTGTTAAATTATCTATCACTACAATGCCCGTACATGAATACATAAATGTTTATCAGGATTATCTGTGATTTCAGTAAACAAGTGGGTATTGCCTGAAAGAGATTTGCCCCCTCAGCATACAGTTGTTTTATTCCAACGTAACCTACATATACGTATGAAGATAGACGTATGGATGTAATGTGATTCCTTCACTGGGTTCGCATCATCGAGTAATAAAATAGCTATGAACCTATGCACATTAATGGAGTAAGCCGTGATGCTTACTTATGCCTATCTACGCTTTCACATTGGTCTCCCTGCACTGACACTGAGCTCTTTGAAGGCAATATAAAGTAACTTAGATATATGGAACAATTTGTGACAAGCATGGTATTTACCATGTATCAAATCATCCATTGGTGCATTTGAAATTTACTTACGGTAGCGGTTAAAGGCGATATAGATTGACTCAGCAGCGTTAAAATTACAGAAGGCATCAGGTCACAATGTGCAATTGATTACAGAAATCAAAGTTCAAAAACTTCAAATCGTTTCGTTATTAGGGCATCAATGTACGCGGAAATTGAATCAGGGTATTTATTTTTCACACATAATAGTTTAACGTAGTGAACTGTATAGTAGTATAGAGCCGAGATTGATGTCAGTGCTCTAAAAGATATGTTTTACCTAGAATTGCGCTGCATTGTTTGTTTTATTTAAACTCGAAAACAGATACGACAGAGATGCAGTGCACAGTCGCAAATTTAAACTGAAGATGAAGTGCATATTCTAGGCTGAAGTTGCCAGAATATTTGCGCAATATCTGCACATTTGCTTTGCAAATTATCTTATAACAGTAGCTAACATCGGTATTGTTTCAGCTTTCTTTCAGTTAGTATTAGCACAATGGGGAGGCAAACAGAAGGAACTTTATCATCAGCAGTTGTGTTAGCTGTTGATAGTGTAACCAATTAATTATCATTTAGTCTTGAAAAATGCTGATACTCTTGATAGAAGAAAAACAAGTTATTGAAGAAGAAGTTTTCCAATCATCCATATAAGGACAACCGGTCACTCAAGATGATTGCAAGACAGTGACTAATTCAACTATTATTAACTACAATGTCTCTAAAAGTTTCAAAGTCTAGTTTTACTTATACGTATTATATATATTGTGAAAGACAAGCGAATATGAAAGTATATAGGGAAATGAAATAGCGTAGTCGCTAAATACAATTTAATTTGTATAATTACATACGAGAACCCTGTAAACTAAAAGTTGCTGAGATAACTTGAAAATAATACCCACTTGTATGAAAGTCATTTGTTTACCGTACCGCGCTATATGTCGTGCTTGCATGTCCTGAACACGTTCCAATACGTATTTTAGATACTTCCTGTGCGGCATCCTAATTAGCCAGTGCTTTATAGCGTAACATATTTTTAAGACAGTGCAGGTGAAGATAGACAGTCGAACGTCCGATAGGATAAATTAAGGCTACTTTGTATTTCGTTCCGACGTAGATATCTCCGATTTTGCAATGCATTATTAAATTCATACATATAAATGAGTGTAATAGTTTTAGTGATTGTGGGCAATTTTATCCTATAGGATCAGCCTTTGTGTCCCTATATAGATTCAACCGTTGTTAGGACTGTGGTTTTCCAGTGTTTTACGGGGACACACCCTTAAAGTTATGTCGGAATATATTTGATAATGTCATGTGTTATTTTATTCTTTCAGTAGATGATTTAATCTATTGGTAATCTTAGATATCAGGTTTGGCAGCACTATTATTTCAACTGGTTGCGCCTACTCTACTTTTTTGCATATCAGTATTAGCTTTTTCCAGCAATTGCCACCTGAAGATGAGGACTTAACCTAGATGAACAAATGAAATTTCAAATTACGTTAATGAGCTACATGAATGAATGAATAGCGAATAGTTGATAAATCGCTGCACGTATGAATAAATACATTTGACTTCAAATGAGACGTGCTGTTAAAACCAGTTTGCATATTATGTAGATTCTTTTGTGTGTGAGGATCACAAGGC
>CM023201.3:8143090-8241451 GCA_004115045.4 Sinella curviseta | reverse complement strand
AATGTAGACAAGCTGGTGTATGCCCAAGTATTTTCAAGCCGAAATTTTTACCTTTTGAAAGATACAAATTGCACCTGAGCATTGTCAATGGATTCATATAAACAATACGCCTATTTCTTTGAATTAGTTATCAGATTCAAGCTACATGAGAGAACTTAGAAGATATGCACCTCATTTGAAAATTAAAAGTACAGCTGTTGATAATTCATTGAATGACGTGCACCTTATTTTGGTATTGCACTCTCCATCCGACACGATATTTCAGTTTGAGAATTAAATTGATATTTCCTTTGGCAAGATTGATGGCAGATGAAGAGAGTCCGAGAAACTGTATTGCATGGTATTGACAAATCTGTTCCATTACCCGGATACTCAATTGTCGACAGCAAGTGTAAGGGATATCGTTTTCTAACATGAATTAATTATTCTCCTACGGTTACAGATTATGTCATCTTTTACCTGCTTTCTTATAATTCCAACAAGTTATCAATAATTCTTAGAGTAAAATAGAAGCAGCTATATCTAAATATATTGCTTTCGATGTTGGTATTAAAGTGAATAATTTTGTAAAGCTAAGTAAATACTATAATTACATAAACTTATAAATCAAAATGTATATGAAAGTAGCGACTTATTACAAGGTTGCACGGAATAAAATTGAAGATTAAAAATATTATGGCGACTCTTGCACTGACCACGCTCGTAACATGCAATTCAATACAAATTTGCATGTGCTTTTTGGGCTATAATATATCTCATACATACATTACCACGTCATAGGCGATTCTTTTGAAATTACCTCTCAAACGCTTTCAACGGCAAGACACTTTCTTCCACAACTCATCCCAACTAAGACGCGAAGAGGACGGATGAATTTGTTATATCAATTTAGTGTCCATCACCTCACTCGAAGCAATCGGACGTACAAGACGCGCAATAATTTGTAGGATACTAACTCCAGAAGCTACACAGTTAATATTTGAACTCCTTGTTCCACTTGGTTTTTTGCAATCTCTAAATCTTTCGTAAAATATCGAAACCATCACTTCTTATCAACAATAGCTTTAGCTTAGTTACGAAACAACGAGCTGCAGTAGTAAATTGACAGTACCGGCATAGTTAGTACTTCTGCTATTGTTGTGCTAGTTATTATTTAGCTAGAACAAAATCCACGTTCGTCAATTTTCTAAACTGGACTTAAGTTTCATTAGAACATTGCGCCATATCACAAGACTCGACGGAATAAACACAGTCATTGAAAAATATTGGAATCAACTTTATAAAAAAATAATCTCCCAAGTGTTGCAAGAAGGATCATAACGTGAATGTAACAAATAAAAATGAACTTTATTGACAGCTTTTACATCAGAAGTTTATGCGATTTTTCTAATTAATTATACGTAATAAGAGTAATAACAGTTCACAGCTGATTTGTGTTTTGTAATTCTAGGACCGTGGTTCAAGACCAATTGTTATATTAACGTCAGTCCAAAATCGAATGCTAAGGGAATGTTATACAAAGCTATGAGACGCCCTTTTTGGATCCGAGGCCAATTTGTATTTGTTTCGAATCACCGTTGGGTTTGTAGAATTACAATATGTTGAACGTTTCCTTCCGATTTTACTCTCCAACAGATAACAAAATCTTACGCTTTCTTCCAGAGTTCATCTCACCGTTGCCAAAGATTTGCATCTGCTCGTCATGCTTCGATTTTTCAACCGTCTCTGCAAAATGTTACGTGTAAATCGGACAAAAATGGGAAAGTAGTGCGTAAGTATTCCAGGTATTAGTAGCAATGGTACAGAAAGTACAAACACATGGTATTTTTTATTCCGTATAGGCTCTGTCCATAATTTTGATTTCAGCGTATGCATAATGAATGTCCACATATGTGCGCTTCATTTAAACTTCAAATAATTCACATCATAGATAGCCTTGTCATGTTCATAGTTTGTTGTCTTCCTAATACATATTTCCACTAGATTTTGTCCTAAACTTGTATGAACTTATCTGCAAGTTTAATACTTTCAGTGAGTAGTAACACACTAAACGAACTTCAAATTGCATATGCAGATTGCTGCTAGGATAACACATTCAATAATTTTTGGTGTTTGCAGTCACCATGTGCATTGTGCATTAAAAATTTGAACATGACATATCAATTTATATGGAAAATCACAAACTACATGGATGTACTGACATGTGAGTAGGTTTATCAACATCCATTCGCATTTGTGCACAGCAGTTAAAAGACCATTGTATGTATAATAAAAACTAAATAAACTATTTCCCGCTAAGTAACTAAATATTTTTTTACAATATCAATTCCATTAATCTTATTGCAATGAAAAATGGCTACACACTGAAAAAAATGCCACATGGCGTCTCACTGGATTTAGTTTTAGTGAGTAATTCAATTCAAAGAACGAGGAATAACAAAATTAAGAAATCACAAGGAATATTGAACAAAGCACAGAAAGAGGAAATTCATTCACTACGTCGTTTCCAGAAAGTTTGTATTTAATCACTCTATATTATTTCTGTCTCGTACAAATGAAAATAGATGAGGAATACGTCGATTTCTTTTTTAGATCGAAATCACAATGGTACAGGTTGATAATATAGATTCGATATCTCAAGTCAGATTCTCGATTCTGTGCTGAATTATAATTAATGTTTTTACTTGTTGCTTTGAGTTGTACGTTTTCAGTTTGTTGTAACTAACAACTGAAAAACTGTTACCATTTATTAATAACGTGAAGTTGGACTAATCGTAAGTTTATTTCAGACATCGCGAAATTAATCTCCTCAATAAATATGCCAAACCCAGCTAAAACCTGCATTGTTGTAAACTTTATCCGGCCACATCTTTCATGCGTTACGGCGTAAAGATTGCAAAGCAGGCAAATTCAAATTTGGCACACATTGTACTTCATTTTAAAACGCCCTATACTATTTATTTAGTAATAAAAATGTTGTTCCTTGCCACTCTGCCAGTTAATCCTGAGCACTTTATCCTGCTAATTCCTTACTCTCCATGCTACATAAAACATTCAAATAAAAATCATCTTAATGGTAATAAATAATAAACGAAGAAAAACTCAATAGCAACTGTTTCATTTACTAGTTCAATCGCGCTAAATCTAGTTCGCGGCTGCAGTAGAACGTGAGCATTGTACATGTTGCCGTTCAAACGGTGAAATTAAAACATAGACTAACTTTCCTTAAACCACCGTGACAAATACGAGTCATTATTTGTGAATTAGTTTTAGGTGGTGGCACTTTCTTCAAAAATTAGAATTTATGAGTTGAATAAAATTAGCACATTTGCGGATTATAGTGGGTTCATTTATACGGTATATATGTTGCTGTAAACCCTAAAGTATGAGACTCGGAAAGGTTCTCTAAAACAACAGCAACCAACCTCAAGCTTGTTCCGTATCAACTCAATTTGAATTCGACTTTAGCAACACCTTCAGTATCACCGACAGAAGTACATACCTTCAATTTCGAGAACAAACCTCCACTGAAAAAAAGTTTTCCATGCACCTATGGTATGTCTTGCGACGTCCCAATTTAACACATTGATAACGTCTTGCAATGTCCAGTTTGTGAAAAACCGCTGCTAACGGAAAACATCACTTCGTAAATGATAATCAATGGAAATGATTTTCAGTCAAAGCTATTTCGAAGAATCGGAGTGCACAAATACACTCGGTAGAAGTAATAACTGTTTTGTGGTGATCGTCACAACTTGGTGTAGAAAGTTTTCTGAAACCTGTAAGTTGGCGTGTTGCAATTTCTCATACGATGCTACAAAGCCAACATAAACGCCAAATATTGTGACATTAATGGTCACAGCAGCAAAATTTCGGTTACATTGATTCCTCCATTATAGACCACCCACAAACAAATGTTTTGGGTGTGTTGTTAGCATTAAAGTGATTGAGAGGAGTGCTGCGATCAGAGGAATGTTGACATATGAGAATTACATACCTCAGTCTACAACGGGATAACAGGAACCATTTTATACTAACAGGAGATGCTAAACGCAACAATGTTTCTTACTTAGGAATTACTAATTTACATACAAAACGTGAGTCTCCCTTATTTACACTCTGAGGAATCGTGTTTAATTTTAATTTGCTTAATAGTTAAGGCTTGATAGTTGCATATGTTGTTAAGCAACTGTGTTTGTACATGTGTACTGATTTTGGTGGCTCTATAGTGAAAAATGTATAAAAAATTAATGCACAGTGCGATGCATCCGTTCGAGGTCTTTCCAAAACCCATGTAAAGCTGTAGCTTGTCGTTGGAAAAAAATCGTTTTTTTTTCAAAATAGCAGCTCTAAAAATACACAATTGATACATCAGAATATTCGATAGGGTGTCATGAATTTTTATAATTGTTTTCCCAAGTTGTAAATTTCTTCGTTTTTTGCACCGGAAGCTAGTATTCCGGTTTCGCAGTGGAAAAAGTTATAAATCGTGGGCAATTTTCTATTTGCGTACATATTTTTGCATATTTTTGTTCAATTTTTTTCACACTCTGTTGAGATAGTTATCTCTGCTTTGCCATTTGTTTTCGGAATGTGCGGATTTTGTTTCAAAGTCTATCAGTTGACTTTTTAAATCTGAGATTTGGTTCGACTTTCCTATGCTGTACTTGTGCAGGGCTGGAGAGACCGTCTGCGATGGATTCTTTTATTTTTCCAGTCCCAATAAGTATATCGAAGATGCGCTTTCTGTTGATGTCATTTCTACAGTTTTTAACGCTCTCTGACATGACCTTTGAGGTCAAAGTAGTTCCGGAAAGACCTCAGACGGATGCCTATCACTTCGCACTAATTTTCTTTGGCATTTTGAACTATTAAGCAACTACAAGCTGTAAATATAATCAAAAACAGCTGATTAACTACATATGCAAATATCAAGCTTTAACTATTAAGCAAATTAAAATTAAACTCAATTCCTCAGAGTGTAAATAAGGGAGACTCACGTTTTGTAAATGAAAAATAGGTTTACAAACTTTCATCGACATCAGATCATGAACAACAATACGCAAGCACAATAAGTGCCCCAATTACCTCTTCGCTGTTATTTAGCTAATGGAGTGACGAATTTACTAAACTGTGTTTTACTCTTCATTGCAAGCAGATGACACGAAATAAAAATAAATACATACAAGATCAATTACTTAAATGAAATTAATTACGTCAAATCTCAATTCTGAGTTTCATTTGCTACTTTGTATTAAAGTCTGAGTATGTAAGCAACACATGACTTATGTTTGTCACCATTAAGGGATTGTAACTCACACTAAATTGTGAAGTTTTCTCAAACATTTATAACGTTGGAGGAATCACCTAGGTTGGCATGATAAATGTTGTTAGTATTATTTTTTTGCTTGAGTAACTGTCAAATGTTGCATAAATTCATTAAAGCGACAACCACTCTCAAAATGTTTTAAATTGATAAAACGTGGGTCTACGGAAGATAAAGCATAGTAGTTTGAGGATATTCGTCATTACAAAATGTGGTCGTTTAAGAGATAATAAATGACTGTTTTTTCTGAGTGTTCTGAAACAAATCTTACTGCGTATCCTTTTGTAGATTCTTTTGACTCTAAAATTTTGTGCCTGTGATTTTAACGACTCAAACAACAGCACAAGTACGAAACCGTCGGCGAACCTGAATGCCTGGTAACTATAATTAGATTAAATTAAATTCTTATAACAATTGTGCATTTAAATTTGTATAGATTCATGATGAATAAATAAATTGAATGCTTTAAGTGAATGTGCTACTTACACTAACGTAAAATTAAATAGTTTAGTAGCTCTTAACTGGATTGCATCATCGTCCAAAATCCAACGCCGTCTGTTCGCCTTTTCACCAAAACATGAGTGGGCACGACAAAAATACATGCATGCATACAATTTAAACAATCACGCAAAAATTACTCAATGATAGAAATGCAATATATATTACGCCCCTCCTTCCCAATCTCAATCGTCAACAGCACGGTAGCAGCAGAATGTTCTCAACATGTTTTTATGCGAAGTACAAAAGCAGAATTTTATTTTATGACGCTTATGGGCATATAGGATTTCGGTTACATTTTCCAAGCTTAGAGGCGGCCATGACTCTAACAATGTTTCCCAACGCGACAGTGTTATCAACCGATAACACGGTCATGAGTATTATATCTCCGGCCTCTAATTTCGCGGAGGATGGTTTTTCAGTAAGTTGATTTAGAAAAGCAGGCCATTATTTTGCAGCACGTTCCAGCAGTATATATCTTTCTTGGGGTTTGTATCTGCGCACGACGGATCGGTGTAGCAATGCATCCAATTGGTTTCGACTGAGCTGAGTGTGATTCGAAGTGGAAATGTACTGACTTCGTATTTGGTTGAGCAGGGAATGTCGCAGATATCTCAATTATCCCGACCGATTTTGCTAGTTTGGCTGTTAGTGGGGGTCATTTCGATATAACGGATATAAAGGTAACTACATAAATTAGTTATCTACGCCTTTGCACCGGTCCCGTGGATAGAATACTTATTTAGAATTTATAGGACGGATATTATATTTGTTCAGAACTGTTAGAATTTGCTTGAAATCATTCTCATGTTAATAATGTCACTTTATCAAATATTTCACATTTAAATCATAGCCAAATTAGTCATCAGTTGTTCACGCTAACTATTGTCGTTTACAGAATTTCATAGTTTTAATTTATCATTTTACAGTTGCGCTTGTATTAATTGATAATGTAAGGTAGTTAAAATTAAGCATAATTAAACCTTAACCATTATTGAGTAAAACAATTTTTCATGGAACAATACAGCAGGAACTCTGTTAACAAATTGTTCTGGTACAAATCCAACAACAAGTCTCACACAATACGAACCCAGTTCTAAGTTTAAGAAGGTACAAAAACCCGGCGGAGTGGAACCTATATTCGTATCATATTTTCCGGAGCCGAAGATTCATTGAAGTGGCGTCCCAGTATCCAAAGGGGTTCATACTACATACTATTTACAAATTAAACCAACGGGTTTCTTCTAGATTATACGCATTAAAAATGGTGTGTTCTTGAGGTGCTAACGGACGAACATTTATTCATCATTCCAATTGTTTGCCACGAAGAAATACATTATTAGAAGTAAGATGACAGTATCTTATATTATCACTAAAAACTTATCAGGCGTTTCCAATATTACATGTTAGAATGAATATTGAACAGCGGAATTGAAAAAAATATTCAAAGCAATACGGCCCGTGATATTTTGAGGCAATGGAATCTATCACCGAACCATTGCTAAACGCGCAGCATATTTTCCTTTAATATTTGTCAGTAGCAAAGCTCCTATCGTCCTCATATACAATCATTATTAATATTCCATCAATACGATTTTTTACACGCAAGGCCTAGGAAAAGTTTGCATTACTATTATTAAACTAATTGCATTCCCTTAAAAATTTAGAGTCGAATCATCCCAAGCATCGCAGCACGCAACACCAGTGTATCCTAAGATTTGAACACACGAGGTGAACTAATTAAACAAATCATACGCTTGAGATTAGAAAACGACTTAATTCGTGACGTTTTTAGATGGGAAATAGAAGTTGGAAATACTTTTAAAATATCGTAAAAATCATAAAACTCATTACGAATACCTACACTTTCGTATATGTAGTTCGGTGATTATCGAAAGAGCTGGAATATTTATATATCACCGAGGTGGAAATTACGTCAGTTCATTTACAGTCACACTTGCTAGAGGAAAACATCATTTGTGATATTGCGAACTCCTGTGGTGGAAAACACATACACTGTCAACGAAGGCAAATATAAAAATATTCATTGTTACAAACTGTACTCATTTGTATGGTTGGAAATCATTTTTTTATATTCAGTTTTTATCGAAAGAGGCACATTTTTTCATAAAAGCAAATAAAAACTAATCTTCCCCACTCTGAAGATCAGGAGTGCTAAATTTGGTTCCCAGGTCAATTTATTTTGAAATTAACTGTAAGTTATAATATGAATTTTGAGGATCCTTTTTTCTTGCTGATGTCAGCAAAACAATAAAATTCATAACTGCGGACTTTTTAAACAATTGAAAATTTCCGGAAACGGCAATCCGCATACGTAATTTGAGGAACATTTCTACCATATTTAAATTTACATTTCAAATTAAAACATTAATCAATTTAATTTTTGTCATTACAGCACACGCACTTTGTTAAATCAGTGGCTGTTATATCAGCGCGACAGCAGTAACGGAATATATGGGTTCACTACACTCTTTGACTTGTAACAGTTGACAATGTCCGAAAGCGTTGTTCAAATTTTGACCAATCGATTTCGATTGCATTCTAACGAATTATAAGCTACGACATACCTGATATTTGGAGAGATTATAAATGTCATTATGTAAAAAACTAATCACCTAGCTAGACTAAACATGAATGTGAAGTCACAGCATTATTTATTTTCGTGTGACAAAATTATTTTATATTAGTTCGATGCTGCGAAAATGCAATTGCAAATTATGAGAGTTATTCAGTTGACCTTTGAGCAGACATGACTTGTATTGCAAAGTGAGAAGCCATTTGGAGTATTTATGGACGAAAAAATTAGTTGCCTTTAAAATAGGTGAGCTTGTTTGTATGTGGTAAGACATTGTTTTGGTTTGGATATATTTACAGTGCTTCAGTCAGTAATATTCCGCTAAGTATATGAAGGTATAATGCAAGTGGAATCTTTTAATAGATACTTTATCCCTCAAAGCATAGCAATCGCATTAAACGGTATTTATGTTATGTGGGGGTAATTTTGTATTTTGTTGCAATTTCGCATTGACTTATTGATTTGTGTTTCAAAATCTAGTCATTGAGACTCAAGCGCCGTTGCATTGAAATACTAGGAAAGTTACATAAATCATTTTATAGACATATGAGACAGAGGATGTTTAGTTTTAGACTGCTATTTGCTAAATGGAATTATTTTTTCAACGATAAGGTGTATTCAATGATAGTCGTTAGTTTATGCTGCCACTGCTATAGAAAAAGCAAATTTTGTTTTGAACCGAAGCGACGTCAGAAGTAGGTATTCCAAACAGAGGAAACTGAATTAATGAATATGTCCGAATCACTAGTTACTTATCTGATACAAGCAGCGCACTTGCTACTCAATTGAAGCCAAAATACAGTTCGGACAACTGGATTGTAGCCAGTTCTACATTGTGAGATATAAAAAAGTCAGGAGGCCATCCAAAAAGTTACAAATGGAGAGTAGCAATAGGAACAACGAATACATGGAATGGATAGTTAGAGTACAGATGAATATGTTTCAAAGAGAAAGTGATGGCTGGAATCATATTGACACCACAGTATGTGAAGTGTACCGACGACCCCAATTCATCCGAATGAAAAATGGGCTATATACTATAACATGGAATTGGTTGCAATATATAGAACTAGATTTGGTTGTTTGGGCAGTAACATACCGAGAATGGTGAGTAATGGAAAATAGTGATGAATAATTGCGTAGGTAAATGATATTCGTAAATGGGGAATATTTGACTATGTTTTGACGTGTTGCTATTGGAAATAAATGACAAGTAAATCCCCAGAAATATGCTGTTACATTGCGGTTCATATTGACGACGGAATTATCAGCAGCGCAATCATAAAGCGACGAAACTAACTGCGTGGGTAGTGTCCAATCACTAGCGTCAATACATAATTATATCACCTGCGCAACAGTTTGTAATTACGGTCTATGAATGAGCGGATAAACACACCAGTTGTGTGTCCCATTTTCAACATACACCCCAAACATTACAAATTTAAACAAACTAAAAATATTACTTATTTAATAGATCCTATGGAAGGAAGAGGAACGTCAGTTTCATTTGAGCATCATATTTTGATGTCGTTAACTGTTGCTTTTAGAGAACAAACTGAAGACAATTTGATGACGGAATATTTACAGTCAACAATTGTTTTACTTTAAAATAGTCCACTGACACTGTCAAATGCCGTTCCGTTTTTTTGTGAATTCGTCTCTTTAGTGACGCCAGGTTTATTTGATATATATAACTAGTTGTCTTGATAAGTTCGCAATGATAACCGACCGTTTCACATCAACCAACTCATATCACATACGACGCTGTCTGCACCGACAAATACGTTTGATAGAACTGGTTCCCGGAAATTTCAGCCCATATCTGCGTTGCACCTCCGGACACAAGATTCTTGTCGCAACCAAAACTCCAACGAAATTGCGCAACCTGCATATTGTAGAATATTTACATATTCTTGTGCGAACACTCCAATCTATCTGTCTTGCCATCAATCTGATTCACGGTAGATTGAACGGAAATCTAATAATTTATTCCAGTTTTTGGATCGTGGTGGCATTCTTGGGATACATTCTGATTTCATTTAGTCGGAAGAATTTTGTTTGTATCGCACAAGCCATCAACACAACTTATCAACCTAAATATGTTGGACGGTCTGTTTGCTTAAGGATTCTGGTGACCTTAGTACCATATGTGTCCATCATATTGACAGCGGGCTATGTAATATTAGTTCTTGAGGACGGTGAACCGATCAGTACAACTCTTCAAGTATTTCAAATTGAAGCACCTGCATTTCTACTCAGCTTACGAATATTGTTGACTGTTTTTGAAATCTGGAATGTCTCTGTCGTTGCTTCATTAGGCGGCTTTGTTTTGTACGACGGAATGTTTTTCACTAACGTTGCATTGTATGAAAGTATTAGTCGGTTGAAACGTGAGGTCAGAAATGTTAAGGTAACAATATCCGCTCATCAATCAACTTATTCGTATTCGGCTTACCGCCAAATCCAGATTTGTGCTGGACTAGTGAACCAGTGCTTTCAGATATCACTGGCCGTCTCTATGAAGGGTGTAATAATGTTCATGACGATAGTCATGTCTGCTGTTTTACTCGACCAGGAATTGAGATCCAGCTCCTCCATATCCGCAATCGTGTTTGCAGTGTCTTCTGTCACTAGTTCATATATTTTAATGCCGATTGGCTACGCCGTCCCAGGAAAAATAAACCACATCAGTACACAGATTCTCTCCATCTGCAGAAAAGATATTGGGTGGAAACGTAACACGGGAGATAGTGGCAAGTATTCTGTTAAGGAAACTCGATTACTGTTCAAGTCATGCCGACCTATTAGGATATCAGTCGGAGCCGTCAACTTTTACGAGAGAGGAACAGCATTAAATTTGCTGAATTTTCTGGCTCATAAAACCGTTAAATTGATGTTAATTATTTAGTAATCTGAGCATCCGTCGTGCCTTTACCATTGTAGTGAATGCTTTCTATACAAAATGGTAGTTTATACGCTTTCCGCGAATTTAATCACCACAATTAAAACCTAGCTATGCATGCTGTTATAAATTGTAGTTGATCCAGTCGAGTGTATTTGTTTCAGAATAAAGGCACAGGTTTGCTTAAAATGCATTTTCTATTATTATTTTCATCATTTAAAAATCATCGCCTTGGTCGTGCATGCCTGGAGTTTGGCTACCAATAGTAAAGTCAAGATACACTTTCCTTTCTAACGTCACCCTATTGACAATACTCCTGTGTTTGGTTTCTCCATGTCCACAGAATACCGATTTTCAGCAAATTACAGAAAAATAATTAATATTATTTGTGCGTCTTTTAGTAGGCTTTCTACATGGTTGTTCCTCGGGTGAGGGTGTGATTGAAGTTGATCTGACGACAGGATTGGGTGGGAAATTATTAGAAACGTAACGTGGTTTAGAATTCTCGATATGTCTGAATTTTAAACTATATTATGTAGCACAACTTTGGTAAATAGTACACACTTTAAAAGGTTACGAAAACCACGTGGACAACATTTGACAGAAAACGGTTATTATTATTTGTGCTGCGTCGTATTATTATTATTTGTATTATTATTATAAGTGCCGTATGCTCAAATCTTATCTCCTATAAATATCAGTTGTCATAGAATGCGAAACTAAAATAAATGGCTGCTGCCAACACCGACTAATAGCATACGACGCAAATGGTGTAGTATTTATTAGGCCTCTGTTGGAACTGTAATTTTGTTTCCGTGGTATACCGTGAAGTGTAAAGAAATCAATCATTTGATCGAACGTCCATATTTAGCTCATGTTTTGCTAAACTAAACGCGCTACATTAAACTGCTAGCATGGCATTATCTGGGATGAATAATAAATGGATTTTACTCCGGCCGTCAGCAAACGCTGTGTCCTCCGGCCATAATGTTTATTTCTCTCTACCCCTAAATTACTGGCTTGGAGTATTGAAAAACCAAAACCCTACCAAGTTGACATGAAGATAAGAAATTGCTAGCGCTTCAGACTTGGTATACAAGGCGAGTTGTCTGTTCTGTTCTCTTGTTCTGGGCCTTATCGTGTTGTTTAGTTAAGTCTTTCAATTATCGCTGTAAGTTAGTTAAGTTAGTTGCTGTCAAATTGGGCGTTTAATTTGTCAGTAACTTGTGGAAAATAAAAGAGTTTCGTTTCTAAATTGTGGATGTACTTGACCTTTACTGAGCTTTAACATGCATTATTCATCTGGCAGCGTTCGTTCCGTTTACCTTGCACAAATTTGAACAAGTTTTAACTTCACGGAATACATGAGAGTGGATTTTAAACATGCTCAAAAATATGCTACTCAGAAATGTAAAACAACTTTGCAACGGTAGCACACAACAGCGATACCCAATGGAACGTAATATTGTTCGAATATCAGTTAAATATACATTGGAAATGACCATGTAAGCGAAGTTACTACACGGTCTCAAAGGTAGGAACACTTCTACGAATATAGTTACCCAAGAGATGAATTGGCGAAAGTTAAGAAAAAGCAGAGCGTAAAAGACCTGACGAAAGTTGACTGACGACGCAATGAGTTTACTATTGTGACAGTTAAAGTCTTTCATCTTCCAAGAGGTATATTTTGAGTATGAAAATTCCGTAATGATTCTGGAGTGAATCGCAATTTTTGATACCGAATTCAGTAATATTACTACATTTTCCCTTGACCTTAACACCTGACACAACACGGTAACCATTGACGCTTTAATGTCAATACAGACAACAACTGTATCTGTAATAACAACATATCACCTGAAACCGCTCATGGAATCATCTACTTACACCAAAAATCACAGCCCCAACAGATATTAAACTTATGGCGTCGAGCATATACTATAACTTTGTTGAAGTCCGAGAATAAAAACACTTTTAAAAATTAACAGCGGGATTTGCTATTGGAAGTATATTTCCGTACACTTGGATTTCTTTATTCTTTCTGCTGCCACCAATGTAGTAATCGCTACATTTATTTACAAACCAGTTGATTTTGAAGTGTCATGAGTAGAAATATTTATGTCGCGCTAGTCTTCAGCAAATTACAGCAGGTATAGTTGCTTTAATATTTTGTGGATTTATTGATATCTCATTTTAATTTCACTTTGAGCACATTTAAAATTCATTGATATCCCTCAAAATCTTTCCCTCTCCGATTTTGCTCATCTTTGCGCATCCAGTATGCAGTCAAGTGAAACTGCAAAGTGTCAGCGCCCTCCTATTAACATAGGGTCCGCCAGCCCCAAATTCCTGTTTTGGGCTATGTTAAATTTAATCTATGGATTGAATATATCTATTTTCCAGGCATAAAATAAAGTAAGCTCTGAATGTTTACACCAATTTCATTGAATAGAGACGTCACATTTCTTGAGAGATTGAAGCCTCTATGGGGCGAGATGAATAGCTTTCTCATGGGAAATGTATGTATACAATATATGTAAAGAACGCCGCTGGTATAAATCCAAAGTGAGTTTATTTATCCGACAATTTTCAGTCCTTGAAGAAATTAAAACCACTTTAATCTAAATCAGAAACCATGACTCCTGTTTATAAAAAATTTCTACTCTTACAATTAGTAGTGGTTGATATTGCACACCAGTTTTAATGGCGCCGTTTCAACGACAAATCGGGCATGTTCTTCGCCAATCGTTCATTAGTTGCAATTAGATTGTACGATAATAAGTTAGTTGATCAAGTTAATGTCAGGAACTGTGCACTTCAGTATCCACAAAGACTCGGCTTTAATTTTAAACTCCTTTGATCTATGCCACAAGGTTAATTCCTGATGATTTTAAAATACCACAAGTGTTATCCGGTGTTGCTTGGTTTCAGGTTTATGTATTGGGAGTTGAAAATCTGAATAGGCTTTCACGACAAGCACTATTTAGGACCGCTATGTACGGAAGATGATTTTAAAATTATAAAAGTTACATTTTACAACATTCTTACAACAGCTTTAATGCAGCGTCGTTATACACATGTTGCACGCATTCAGAATGAGCATATTTCCAGATCCCGGCTATCTTATCTGAGCTGCTCTGCGATGAAAATTTACAATTTTCGTTGCGCTTTGTGTACTACAAAGATTGGAGTTTGTTACGGACAAATGGGAACACAGGAAAAATTGTGAAGATTAGTGGTGCACAAATGATGTTTGCACGCTCCTAAAAATCAGCCATGAGTGTAACCAGACTTCCTGATGAAGTCCCCGAAGTTAGATTCCGCGCGCAAATTTCCCCCAATTTACTCAGTGGCCACGTTGAAATGAATGGATTAATAACTTTACTAGTATTCATTTCAGATTAGCCATTGAGTAAATTGGGGGATCTTTGCGCGCGGAATTTAACTTCGGGGACTTCATCAGGAAGTCTGGGTGTAACATAAATGATCATGATGAAGAGGAACTACGATGTTTGTGGTTGTGAAGCTCATTGATAATTACGCGTACTTACCAATAGGTTCTCATTTAATGTTTTAAAAATATATCTGTGCTATCAGTTTATTTTGTCATCCTTCCATGTAATTCGAAAACCGTTCACCCGCCAACTTGTAGCTTAGACAACAATTATGCAGTAAAAACAAATTTCGAGATGGACATATGATATACATTGTTACACTAAAATTGAAAAAAAACATTGACTAATGCATTTCAATTCCAAATTCAGTAGAGAGCTGCATATTATATGTGAGATAATTTCATATTCAGTTTGGTTAATATGTTGACAAGCTGTGCCTTATGGTTTTCTCGTTTTCACATTCTAAGAGGGAGTTCCACACACTTGTTTGAATTCTGGCAGACTAAACTAGGTTGAATAATCCTAAAAGTGGACTAAAAGCGGATAAAAGAAAAATTGTGGTTTGCGATACTTAGGTGAGTAGTCAAAGCGTAATTAGCAAGGAAGTTAGAAAAATGATGTTAATGGAAATCGTTTACAAATTTTGCTACTTTATGCTGCACAAAATAAATTAAGTCGTGATTCGCCCTAGTTGGTTCGGGACAGAACCACCGCAGATCGTGAAGTTAATGAAGTCATTTTTTAAGACAAACCCTAACCGAAAAGCAGTAGACCCTATTTAGAGGTGTAAACTCCCAAAAATATGTGTTAATTATCTATATCATAATAAATCTGATGGAGGAGTTTTTAGGTAATTAGAATTAAACAAATGTTTGTAAATTCATAATTTTAATTTATACATTACGCCATTGTCGATGAACTTTGGTCGTGGAGAATTTAATCCATGAATAGGTATCATGAAGCTCACCGGGATAGTTGTTTGCTAAATAGACCGCTTTACTGAATTGGAGACTTGGAGGGGCTATATGCGTTTATTGCATACACCAGCCTATTTTTTTCTTTTATGTAGAAATTGTGAATTTTCAAGGTTATATTTTTGATTCCACTACTTTTAAAGATCCATTGTGTACAATTAGATGAAAGTGATAAAACTGAATCTTGTCCCCGATTGTGTTTGAAATCTAGATGTCCACGTCATTTCTTGAAAGTCTAAATCATGCCGAAGTAATAAACAATTAAGATGATAAGCTACCATTTGATCTTAACTCTTTTCACGATGTATATGTGAAGCTATGGACAAAGAAACAACTGCAATCAAAAAGTGTAGTTTATTTGTGTCCACAAGATGATTACCCATTTGTTACGTAAATCTCACGTAAATTAATTCTATTATGGCTTTTATTAAAATCGTCAGTTTAACATAAAACCTCTAAACATTTCCTCCCACCACGGCTCATTTTCCCAATACCCTTTGAGATTTCCTGGTAAACCGGAAGTTCCAGCATGTTGACAATTAGCGAATTGCATAAAATCTACCCCAAACATGTGAAATAATGTAATTCATCCAGACCTATTTGTTTACATTTATTGAAGAAAACTTCTCATCGTTGCATTTTCTTCATAAACAGTAGTGTAAATTAAATGATGAACAAAGTTATTTTATCCTCGTTTCGAACAAAGTATCTCGTCATCAATCTATGGCTAGAATGGCATGATGAACATTTGTCCAAACAATAATCAAGTCCGCTTTACCAACCCGATCAGAAACTGTAATTAAGCCTGCCATGTAGTTTGGTTTGTGAGCTTTGCTTCTTTGAAATTGTGTTATCAAACTAATTTGGTGGTGTTCATGAAGTTGGGAGCAGTATAAGTCTTGTCAATTAAAAAAAGTCAAGCAATCAACATGGCTACATCTAATTCGAGTCGATTAATATCAAATGTATATTCAAAGCATAATTGTCTGATGAAAGGTGATTGGAATTGAGTTTCGAATGTTTCTACTTTTTTGGATTGTTCTGATATTCCCCATGCAAGGATTCCGAAAATAATTTGTCACATATAAAATGTAACGTAAAACCTTCCAAGGTCCTGAAAGTCAATAATTATGCAAATTAGTCTAAATTGGTTATAGAGATACGACGTTGGACCTGGACAGATAATAGTTCTGTCTCCAGTCCACGTCTCAAGAATTTATTAAGGATAATTAAGCTACAGCCTCACAAAATATTATTCCTGTGTTAAGCTCTTCTAAAAATTGTATGAAATTACAAGCAATATAATAATATATCATTGATGTTTAACCTTCAGAAATGAGTTTGGTGCTGAGAATGATGGCTTGATAAAATTAGCTCTCTCTCTCCTAACTTACGTTCTCGCTTCACCCCAATTGATTTACCATTGCTATATCCCGCAGCAGCATCCCAAGCACAATCGCACGCAAGTAAGTCACGAGATAGGAGAATAGAGACACGAGATGATAAGCACAAGAGCATAAGATATATCAGTAAAATTCTATTCGTGATAATTGGTGGAGATGCGATTCTTCGAGCTCTACAAACCAGAAATATACAGAAAGTGAAGTCTTACAAAGTGTAAAAGTAAATGTCCGATCAACGCTCCAGTCGCAGAATATCCCAAACTCCTTCCTCCATGTGAAAAAGTTGCATACATTTCTTTAAAATAAATTAATTTCTCTTTTCAGTAGTTCACATATTTCAATCCGATTTTAAAGTAATTACAAAATACGAAGACGAGCTTGCCATAAAATAATAATAAATACCGAGGTTGAGGGAACAAACCAAGCATACAATTTTCCATATACAAGTACTGTCAAACTGAGCAGATTTACTATGTAATCGCTGACTTGCATATGTAATACTGTCTGGCTCTAGACTCGATTCGACGAAGTTCTCATGTTAATTAATCCCAACACCGAAAGATGTGCCTTAACTATCTCTCTTCAATCTACTGGGGTTTTTGTTTTAAAGCGTTAAATCTTAGCGAGCCTGTCAGACTAACCGTTTTCAAACTCGTAATTTTGCACACATACCACAACATTTTCTAGACTTTGTCGTTTCTAATGAGCTTACAACCATTATGTTGCGTCAACTACTCCCTATATAATATCCATGCCAAAAACGAAGTTCAATGTTTATGTTCCCAGAGAAAATTGTTGCCGATTAAATAGGAACTAAAATTTTGCGCACTATATTTTAACTTTGCTATATATGTAATACACTGTTAAACTCAGCATTAATTGGAGAATTCGAAAATGCAAACGATTTTGTTTACACATCAAATTGCAAAAAGTACTTTCAATCTTTTAAATCGAATATTTCCTAGTCGCGAAACGTACATCAATTGAAATGTTGACATGCAAGGCGAATCAGTTCTACTACTCAACAGCATCCTACCTTCGAGCAGACTACTCTAAATATAAGGAGTGGACACTTCGGTTCCCAAATGTGTCCTAAATAATTCCTGGCTAGCCAAGAAATGTTTCAGGTACTTCTATGAGCTAAAATGTGTCGTTCCTTTGCTGTCAGCGATGGTGTAAGAAGGTTCCGACAGTTCCGAGTATCCTGCTTCCGTCTCTCTGCTATAAATTCTTTCAGCATTCGCACATCGAATGCATATGATGAGTCGGATCCATTACAATAAATCATTATTAATAATAGTACAGTAAATAATGCATATGATATAGTTTGTAAAAAATACATTGCCTTTGGTCTGTTCAAAGTCATATTTGGAATTTAAATCATATTTGCATTCGTCCAGATTATTGTTTTCTTTTTGCGGTTTAGTAACGATATATTAGATTATGTAGGGCAACAGCATTTAAAACTATAGTGGTCACAATTTGTATTCCAACCACGATATATTATTTACATTCATTGTGATGTCGTTCTAAATAGAATTGAGTTCACAAAAGTTTAGCTGTCAAGAGCAGTAGTAACTAATTACACAGAGACCGTACCGGATTTATGATTAAATAAACACACCTTGAAACTTGGGTAAATAAGTTTTTCGTGCATGCATCATTGAATTGACTAAAATCACAGACTACATGAAACTAGATAATATTTCAGCAAACACTTTTCGAATATTTCCTTTTCGTTTAACCTTGATTTTAAGTAAAAACATGATGCGTTACTATTGGGAAGCTTCTGATTACAAAAATAATTTTTACATTAAACAGGGGCGGTGTTAAGTAATGGGCCTGTTATTGATGTCATTTCCGGTTCTCATCCAACTTTATCCCACGCGGTTTATCGCTAAATGTAGTTCTGTATATGAACATTTTTGATCACCTCCGATTTGCCCATGCATACAAGCAATGAATTGAACATAAATTGAGGTGTCATATTAAACCTCCGCACCGCAACTGAACGCATTGGGTCTTATTACGACGTAACGTAAGGATTTCGTTGTATCCCAATCGGTCACAATTCACCATAAGTCCATTTTATGCTGAACGTCTGACATTATATTCATCGACGACGCGTACAATTTGTGTGATGCAACGATTACTTAGCAAACTGCATTCAAAAATAAGTACTTTGTTTATAGTGATCCAAAGAATTAGTTTTGTGCCGTTTTGACTTGATACAGCGTTTGTAAGCAATAATTTGTAAGGGAAAACAGATAGCAAATGCTTATATTAATATTTACTTCTTAATAACGCTCTGCTGTCTCCATTAATATTGAACTAACGAACCACGACGTCAGTATCAGAATTAGTACAAGTTGGTTCATTTAAACAAATCCAAGGTTCATTATCATCTTTTCCGAGTATGTTGATGCTGAAACGAAGGAAGTATTCCAAGCCGAGTGTTATTCAAATTATTAATTATATTTCAATTTATATTCATACCTGATTTAGCTATTTGCTCGATTGTTTCAAGGCACATATTCTTCATCGCTCGTATTACCATAAATCTTTAAATACAACTGTCGAAACTGAGTAGCCTTTAAATAAACAAGCAAATTGAAATAATAATTCTCGTCAAGGAAGACTTAAAAACAGCACCATGTTTTACTTCACCACGATTGAAATATTTATTTTCTTCATTGCTTTGGTAATGATAATGACAAAGGACGAAAATCAATGAACTCGAAGAAATGTACACTCTGTAGTCAGCGCAGGACAACAGTTGCACTCAATTCCGAATGTTTCTTGGCACCATCTGTAAAGTTTTGCAGTATGGCTATGTTGAGAGGAATTGTTGAAAGAAAACAATTTCATATATGTTGCGGTTCATAATATACTATTTTAAAATTTATTAATATATTGACGTGTTGGATATTGTATACATTTACATTATTAGGCATATCTTCGCATGGAGTACGTAAAACACGCAATCAACAACATATTTCAATATGGATGAACAGTAGGTCAGAATTGATAACATTTTTGCAAACGTCAAAGAAACAACATGTTACACTGCATGGTAATATTTCGATACATTTACTTGCGCTTACATCCACGTAACTGGTCATTGGAACGGTTCATTGATCCTCCAAATGCACCTAACCAAGTGTCTACAAAATTTATAAAGAATATCCCGCTAAAAATGGTTTCGGTATCGCATTTAATTTCCTCGCTTTCCCTATTGTATCAAATCAAATACAGGATTATGGTTTTCGTCGCTACCATCGACGACACCAATTTCATCAATATTATTGTGACGGGAAGGTCGTGAAAAAAGCTTGAGAAGGGTAATATTGCGTTGTGGATATTGTTTGCACTGCTTGTAATTACTGTCTTCACGATTAAAATTCGTAGATTACAAATATATTAATTGAATCCCTTAATTTTACCACAATTGTGTTTTGATGATGCAATGATTTTGTTACACGGATGAAATGCATCAACCTGGTCTACAAACGGAGAAAACGGAAATGGTAACTTCAAGTAGACACTGCAAGAGTAAAGTTAGAAAAACAAAATTCCACCTATTTTAACAATATTGAAACCGTACAGCAAATATTACCATATGCCGCAAACCAGAGGTACAGTGATCCTTGAGTCCATTACAGACCCATTATATTGATTTCTAAATTTAAATGCGATTGAGCTGTCGTTAAAATGTGAAAATGTGAACATGATATGGTGAACAATAGGATTTTAAAATAGCGTCCGGTGCATCACCTCATGAGGGGCTATCCAGCAAATGCATGTATAGGACACTCGAATAGAATGATTAATTGTAAAAAATAGTTTTACGAATTGCAGGACGAAAGAAGCAAATATATGTTGAAAGCTGCTCCTTCATTTTCCATTATTCTGGAATAGGGGACTAGTCACAAATACACTAAAAAAGCCATCTATATCAAATAGTTGTCAAACTGACACTTAGTGCAAGTATACTGTTTATTTACTTAAAATCGGTATAATATGTTTCTTTCATTACTTTTTGGCTCGTGTTGATTACAGCTTCACGCGCGCATTTTTTAGTCTCACGACTTCCGGACGGACTAGGTGAATGAGTGCCTAATTGAATTATACAAGTAGAGTCTGGTTTTTCGACAAATGTAATTAGTAAGGTGTAACCGGAGATAATACTGCCGTGACGCCAAGAGTTTCAAATAGTGTATCCAGGAGAAAATTCATTCGCGACATCTTGTCATTTTTTCCTTGCAAAAATACAGTAGTAACAAGAGTCCCTTGGAGAAAACATTCATGAAATAGGAAATGTTCACGGGAGATACGTTCACACATTTCCTCCGAAGGAAATAAATTTTCTTCGACCATGTTTTTCTATAAAACCTCCATACACTGTAGTTTATGTTACTATCTGGTCCTTTAATCCTCGTTGCATAATTAATTAGTATGACATTTATGTTACTTAAATTTTTTGTGAAGTTTTTATAATAATCAAGAAATTTTTCTCCACTCTTTAATTTTCTCGTCAAATTTTCCCCGGCTCTCAGCCGCATATCCGCGCATGTTTTCAATGCATGGGTTCTTTATGCACTAAAGTAAAAAATGTAAAGAGAATGCTTTGAAATCGAAATCACTTCATTCGAGTTTCAATGCGCATTTGATTTAACACAAGTTTTATTCATTCCCATCCTAAACAACAAATAATGGTATGGTACACTAGCGGGAATATTATGCAGCACGAATTCATCAACGAATATAAAGCAGGAGTGTATTATGTGAAAAGTGGGAATTAGCCCTTAAACCCACAATTTGATTCATTTGCAAGGGAATTCAGGGAACTGCTCTCATTTATATGCATGCCATGATGAAAAGTCCTCGTAGTCCAAACAACGAAACAATAAATTCTGGAAATAAAGTCCAACAAAGGTTTATGTTTCAGTTGTGTGCAATGTTTAAACATAGATTTCCCGAGGTATCTTTTTGAGAGTAGCGAAATTGTAATAATTCGTATAAGCATACAATTCAAGAGCAAGTCATGTCATTTTTGGTACAAGCATACTTTTAAATGTACCATTTATTTAATACAACGAAACATTAAACAACGCGTAAAAATTAATATTTTTGCTTGTATCTGCATCTTCAGGACGTGCTTAGTTTTAACTGTACTCCAATATATTTTGGCAAAGGTAAGGTTGGAAATAAAGTGCAGAAGTGTAGAAAATAACTCCATCTTAAGCAAAAACGCATAGGCCATTAAGTAATCAAATTAACTATATCATCCATAAGGCACTGTAACCGAACGAAAGACATGGAAATCCTTTAAAGCTTTTTTGTCATAATTTAATTACAGACCGAAGAGGTATTGCCAGTCGCTGATTTTTCTTTCATTTTATATTACAATGCGCTTTGCAGTTAGGCATTGCTCCTCAATTGTTTACAAATGCGTTTCTAATGACATTTCTACAGAATATTTTACGCAACTAACTTGCGTATGCTTACAGCAGTATGATCCATTTATTTAAACCAGTATTACCCTCCTTGGGCCCCGTGTTTACAACCTATAATCAGTACCGACCTCAGAATTACAAAAATCAAAGTAAGTGATTTAACTTTTACTGTACGCATTCAAATGATTCCGGAGAATGAAATACAAACCAGACATCAAACAACATTTCGTGCATGTATAATTGATTTCAACATAATGCAGGTACACTTACCCACATCCCCGAGTATGAAATAAATCATATTTGAAAATGTGTAAAGGAAGTTAATTCATTTTCTCAGTAGCTTATATTATATTAACCGCACATACATTCAGACCCTAATCGTAAGACAACCCTGATGCTTACACCTGTAACTAAGAAAACTGTTTGAGCTAGAACAATTTAATTATATGGCGCCAACATAATTATTAACACGCATTAGATAAAACCGAAACATTTGACTCTTTACTCTGTCGCAGACACGAATCGCATTGTAAAAATATATACGTAACTGAACACACCAGAGTTGACTTTTTATTTTGTAGCAAATAACGATATTTTGAAAAACAATGTGTTTACAGGAAAATTATGCACGGTAGCAATCAGGCGAAATACTAGATTTCATCTTTTAGCAAAACTCACACGATTTCAAAACTTTCGATAAAGAAATGCTGCACTTTATATTTGGCAACTAATTAAATTTTCCTGCAATTAGCTGCATTCACTCGGTTTCCAACTTAAGCATTGTTCGAAGACAAGTGAACATACGATTTAAAATACATTTTAAATTTTGTTTTCATGGTCAGTGTTTCTAAGTGGAGAAAGGAATCTTATAAAACGAGGTAGCTCTGAATGACACGTCATGAATACAATTTGCAAAATGTTAAAAGCACAAACTTTAAGTTATTATGCCACAGGAGCGCTGCTGGTTTTCGAAACCTAACGGACTATTTCACAGATTTTATAGATCCTAGGAACTACTCACAGTTTAACCGAAGCAGTATCGCAGGCATGATTAATCGAATTCCAAAAAATATTATTTTTGTGCGCATAGTAAATGAAATTTCGCATATTAAATTCAGTGGAGAATCGTTTGCCTACACTTTAGTCAAAAGTAAAAAAGTCTTTTACTGCACTAACTATACGAAAACTGTCAACGTGATCCTTAAATACAAATAAAGCAATGATAAACTCTGCCATTTTTTTGGAGTGTAGGAGAGTGCCAAAATGTAGGACAACAACTCATTACCGTCGGTTACTTAATGGCTTAATTCTTCAACTGGAAAGAATTACCTGTTAAAAAATAAGCTCAATGTTGGCCATAATGTTCTTGCGACGTAATAGCTTGTCACACCGTAAAAATGGGTGTTTTGTATTATGGTTTGACATTCTAAAATAGTATATTATCGATATCTTTGTAATCTATTAGATTTCGTTACATGGGTAATGTTTCGTTTGTCATCGACTTGCTTTCTGTACTTAATATGAAGCAGGTTCACTTGGAGCCAATTGCTCAGAGTACTTTGTTTTTGAATCACGCAATTAAATTTGAAAGTTTATTTATTTTTGAACTATTGGTCTAAACCAATTTTTTTGGGACATCTTCAATTTGATATTGTGCCGGCGAACATGTTTAATATCGCACAATTACGAACGGACCATCAGAGCAATTAACCTTGAGTCAAAAATACTAAAATCTCCCTGTTTTCATGCGGTAAAATGGAATGCATACCAATTATTGTTTGGAAATAAGTCGACGTAAGTTTCAAACGTTTCGACATTTTATTTATTTTACAAGTAAAAGTTGGTTTTCGTACTGTGTACTACAGTAGTGCAATCTGTCTCACTTAAAACGCTTCCCTGAGTAAAATGCTCTCACAACTCATTTTTGTTAAGCTTTAACTTCGCTAAAACATAGTCAATGTTAAACACTTCATAATCAACACAGTAATTTATTCATTTGATCAATAGCTTTTTGATATACTCGTAATTTATTGAAGTCCAAAATCTAACTTTATTAGAAGAAATTACAACTGGGATTATATAGGTCAATTACTAGCATAACACTCTCTTCTGAAATTGTGACAAGGATGGCGACGGTGTGATACACTCATGAAAAAAGTTCACATCGTTAGATTATGAACAGTTGCATTAGACGTCGGTAAGCGGAATTTCCGAGGCGATCGAAATTATGTAGTGACAAAATGGGATGTCCATCAGGTCGATACTCACCCTATAGAGTCGTGTAAATTTAATCTGTCGCAGATATGTAAACCTCCGGATCCCCTCTCCAACGTTGCAAGGTAGAAGAATATTGCTCTGTAAGGTTTGCTTTTAGCTCTATGCAAAATTATGCTTTAGCTACAAAGGCCTTACAAAATTCCAGGTTCGTACACCTTTAAATGCATTAAAATGCAAAGATCGGCGAGGTGACTTATGCTATGCTTTGTTCTTTATGCAAAAATAAAGATTTGCAAAACACGAAAAGATGTTTGGTTTAAAAAGACAACTTCAGGAGGTTACGATTGTCAGGTATTTGAGAACATCTTTGTTAAAAAGGAAATCTCATTTACTTCAACATCAGTAATCTACTGAAGTCGGGATTTGAGAAAGACTTCGTTTCGGAAGTAAATCTCGGAAACGGAAAGAAGTCGGAGGGATTAGGCACTCAACGACTTGTTAGACAAATATCAGAGCCCAGCTCAATGACACCCATCTCAAGAGGAAACGAGAACTACTCTCTCAAGGAAAACAAAATAACAACTGATCAAGATGCTCTCGGCCGCTCGCCCTTTTATATGAGGCGAGCTCCATAAGCAAGTATGCATGCGCACTTGATGGAGGAATTTTCCATAGTGCACGCATTCATTTGCTTAAATATCGAAATTAGAGCATTTAATTTAAATTCATTTGCTTATTCGTAAAAGTAGAGCACAGCTACTTTGCGTAAAAAGCAAGAACAATAGTCTCAGTATGAAGAGACCTGACAGCTCTTACAACAGCTTTTCTACGGAAAACATCTTGAGATCTGTTACACTAAACTGATTGTGTGTTTAGTAAACTCAATACCAATAAGTGATAAGTTTTGCTCGAGTTTAGCGTCCCTTTCGCCGATAATTGCCTAAAGCTATTTAACTAATTAGGAAGGTTCGTTGGTTGCTTGTTCGGATCTTAAAGAATTGAAGATATGAATACAATGATGGGATTCAAGATGTCGACGACGAAGTCATTACATGACGATCTGAGGTGACATGATACTGTCATATTGATGTCATGATTTGGACAACACTAAAAAGATGGCTTTAAGCATATGTAAGGTATCCGTTTTAGTCCGCGGTTATAATTACTTTTCACGCATTAATTGTTGACCTAAATACCTATTGACAGGATCTTATCTCTATGGTGGAAAAAGTTATGTTTCTTATATGAACCATAAAAGCTAAAAATGAGAGTTTCACCGCCTATGCCAACTCCCGGTAATATGTACGCAATCGGATAACAAAATGTAATTGACTTTATTAATAATATCCTGTTGGGTGTACGCACACGTGATGAGGTCCATTTATTTCCTTCATGTTGGGAATTTGAATCCGATAGCGATTTAATAGGAAAATCGATATTTGTATCATATAATTGCTTTGCGGCTGGTTGAAACTAATTAGCTCAAAGTCCAGAGAATCCTATATCCATCGGTTTTATATATATTTACATTTATAGAAGGTCGAAAAAGAGTACTGAATTTTTGGAGCCTATACTTTCTTAAATCTTAAACCTTTCTCCCATTAATACGTATTTGTGTTGAAATGTTGGACGCCACCTGTAGTAATGGATGACTATAGTTATTATTAGTAATAAAAGGTAATGGTCCAGCATTAATCTTGTGTTTGTCTGATGAATATGTGGAGAATTGTGGCTTTCTGCTTGCGTTGGCCGCCTCATGCATTCTTAAACTTTTGTGTGGTAAGGAGTTGCAAATCGGCAGCGTCATGTTTTCAGTAATTTTAATTCTGTTCATTATATTCCACCGCGTCTTTACGCAATTTATGTACCATTTCTTGAAAGACGTCAATGGTTCGAGTCGATTCATGACAACGCCGAAGGAAAATTCAGCAAATGGTGGACAATTTCCAACGTTAACATATTCCTGATGTACGAGTGCTCCCTATTCGTTTCCCCGTTAAACCTGAAATGTGTGTTTATTTCAACAGCGATCCATACTACAATCTCATTGTATGGTGACTCGGGATAGATTTTAATTTTGATCCGTGTCGTCATGCTGAAAGTGTATATGTATGAGGCCCTACGGATTTACCAGACGTTTGTGATTAATTGCTTTATTGGCTAGAAATGCGTTCTGTCTGTGTAAGGAAGCTGGAAAGCTTACAGCTTTCCTAATTGTAAGCAAGTCCTAATTCCTAACTGAGCCTTGATAGGTCGCACTCACGGTTTCCTAATTGTAAGCAAGCTTTATTAGCTTTTTAACTAAACAAACGATATAAGAAACCAAGAACATGTGCTTATTTAAAAAATCTAAAACACACGAAAATTCTTTCATCGGAGGTAAACTTGTAAGTGGACATTAAGGCTTGATAACTTATGAATACTATAAGTTTACTAAGTACTAAAATATCTGTAAATGTTAGGCAGACTTAATAAATAATGCATGCGCACTAGTTGAGCTAAGAAGCGATCTAGTAGGGGCAGCCGGTACCCTTGATTTTACATTAATTATGCTTTGAAATAAATAAATCACGAAAATTATTTAAGTCATACATAAAACTTTGTTAAATTCTGTCTTTTCACCGTGTCGTGGCCTTCCGAGTTATGTCGCTGAATATGTCGATATTATTATTTGACGATTGCTTTAAATGTTGGGCTTTGTCAATACACTTAACTGGTTTTATTTTTGTTTGACACTTTATAAAATAAAGCACAAATCATATATGTATCTTTTAGTAATAGTTAAAACACGGATGAAGAATAGTTGTTTAGTTCTCGAGCGGATATCGTTCAACGTATTATGACACGTTAACCAAGTAGATAAAATTATGCAGCTATGAATCCAACATCAAAAACTGTAGAGCAGATGAAGTGTTACAATTTGATTGAGGCAAAATTCGAGAACAACAAAAGGCGTGTGCTAAACTACATAATTCACGCTACCCAAGGACATTTTTACAGACTGCAAGGTGTAACACTTGAAACAAAAAATATGTTATCTTTCCCCTGGAGCGAGGGGGATTATATTTGCCTCCAAATATTTCACCAATTCTATCGAAAACCGGGAAGTTCTGCCGCAACGGATGCAGTAGAATGATGAAAAATGCGATAAAATCGAATAAGAGGTTTTTTCAATATTACCAACGCAGATCCAATAACTAAACTCCCCAACTTAATCCGGAATAGATGCCTCAATATAACCTTTGAAGATGAAATGCTAGCTCATGGTACTATTTAGAGGTACGGCGTCGAAACGAAGAAACGGGTGAATAAATTTAACACGCAACGAAAACTTTACGATTTGAATGTAAAATTGTTATACATATGCTGATAAATCGATTAACTCGTACTAACATGTCTCGCCTGTCTGGTGTTGGTAGCCACAAGTGAAGCAAAGAGAATGAAATTGTCTACCGTTAAAGTAATTGTATGACAGTTATGAATGGCATCGAGCACTACTGTTTCATTCCGAGTCGGTACATCAATTTGTCATACAGTGAATAAGGTATATTTTTCAGGAATGTATAAATTGATGGGCCATTAAGCAACCTCGCTGATTGCCTGCCAAATAGTCCGCCATGTGGCGCTTATACAAAATATACTCAATTCTGTACTTTTTACAAATGGAATGGTTGATCACGTTGTTTTTCGTAATTCTGGGGCCGTTCCAAAATAAGTTGGAGACAGAAACCTGCCTACAATGTGAACTACATATTTTTGGGAGAATTAGGTAAGAAGTTTAGACAAATGGATGTGTTGAATTAATGTGATGAATATCGAAAAACAGACTGTAACTTGATCTTCGCTGCAAACTTTCATTTTGCTTTGGACAATAAATGAGAACTAGTAATCCGTTGTTAGTACATACCCTTAATCAAATTAGGGACACCATGTTTTTGAACATTGTTTGCAAGTTTTTGTAATTTGATTTTCAGTGTGAAGCATTGAATGACATTTGGAGAATCTTTAAAGTTGATTGACCTTCATGCCACAGATTTTGTTAATATTTCCCTCGCCAATGGCGATCCGACAAAAAGTAGGAATTACCAGTTTCACGGGCCTATTGTACATGTAGCGGACGCAAGTACGTGTTTAGATTTTCCAATTTTCTTGTTGAATTGACGTGTTTCTTTTTTATTTCTACAGTTTTCAAGATTAGTGAGCCAACAAGCCAATTGGTGATTCCAATTATGCTGCCAATTATCCCTGCTGATAGGTAAGTGAAAGTAAATTAATCAATGTTCTAAGAACCTGACATAAAAAACGAAATACATACGAAATATGGGATCAAACTTCAACCACAACGGATAATTTTATTCTGCTGGAGAGGATTGTTATGTCCTTCTGCTGCGCCATCGATGTCCTTGGCAGTACTTGTCGTTGCTGTGATATGGATTCTTGCGGCGTGTTTGCCGTAGCCACTTATTACTCATTCAGATACTGTCGATATTGGTGAATAGGTGTGACAACCCTGCCACATGTGAACAATTGCTATATCCTGTTAGTAACACTACCTTGCTTGAGACGCTTATTCAAATGCATCCTCCGCCGCAAGTATATGACGATCGTGCGCAGAATATGTCATTGACTTTCTTCAGTAATTACATCCGTTGATATGTACTACACTTTTAAAACCAATATGGACGGAGAACGAAAACACTGTCACCTAGAAACGTATTGGTTAAAAAGAAGTTTTTGCATTTAGCACTATTAGCCGAGAGCAGAAAGAAAGAAAGAAAAAACATTTCAAATGGTTGCAATGGTCTACTTAAATTCTGTCACCAGTTGGATTTGAGGTAAAGTTGGCAATGTGCCTAAAGCAAACTCTTAAATTCATATAAAGCATTTAATTGATTTGTGTTCTGAGAAATACAATGCATTTGTGTTGTGTTTGGCACCGCAATCACTGTCATTAGTGCATCGCTTATTTATACATAGTCAAGACTGAACTATGTGGATTGAGTACTTAACAATTGAATTTATTTATTCAATTTAACCAAATTGTTAATCATTTCGTCTTAAATTATTATCAACATATTTCACTGTGATTGTACTATAAATAGTCTTCAATCAATTTATTCTTGCAACAATTACCTCGTCAAGTAAAATGCTCGTACATTTTCGCGTAAATTGAGCTGCTGCTATTCACCCGCTAGCATCTGCGGATGGAAAGAAATATACAGGCAAACGCTTGAACATTATCAAATGTTGCGGAGTATTTAAACGATGCTAAAATATCCTACTCTACTTAAAAATGTCTTAAGAAATTTTTGATTTGATAAGATTTGATAGTGGATATTCAAGAAACTTGTGCATCGGATTGGAAAGAAGAACGTGTGCATTTCTTCATTCGTCGCTTAATTGTAAATACTCGCGAACATAACGGCTCCAGTTTATTTTGTTTGTTCCTAAGTTGTTCAAAGTCCTATCTAATTCAGTGTGATCTACAGTAATATTTCTGAGATATATTAACGCTTCATAATTCCACAAATTCCACTTACTACCTGACATTTAACCATATCTCGGTACAGAATATTTCTTGTTCGCGACAAAATTTTATATTATGTCGCATAACTCCTACATTATTTACGTTATAAGAATGTTCGTTTCGAAGATTAATATATTTCAAATTACGTTAGTGCGTACGTATATGTATGGGCAGAGCGGTACCATCGTCCCCTAATACCTCTTTTTAGTTGTCCTATGGAGAAGAAATTTGGCAGTGGTGAATGGGACGTACTGAGAATATTGATGAAATCAGTTTTTAACGACGTGTATCGGCAAGCAAGCAATAAACTGTATATTGATGAACCTTTGGAAACTATTTTTCAGCACTTCCGGTTCCCTACTGAGGTGATTTGGCGTAGTCGAAATTTAGGCACTAAAATGCAGAACTTTTGTAGGTGGTGAAGAGCACTGGGCGGCAGCGCCTCATTGCGGAACCTAGGAGGATGATTTTGTTAGCAATAATTATTTACCATTGATTGACATGTGCAATATATCACAAAATCAAATTTTGTGAAGCAGTCGTTTCAACTTTGCGTTTATAATTGTTGTGCATGAAGAGACTCCAACCTTTCGTGATTATTGAGACTGTGTGTGGACTATTTCACATTTCTAACGTATGAATCAAGCAAGGTTTAGCTGTGTGAATTGAAATGGCCATGACTGGTAAAATGATTAGAGAAACTACGTCTTCATTATTTATATTTTCTGCTTAAATTACTACAACGTTCGACCTGCTATGAATGATGATGGCACGAAAGTCATGTTAATTTTATTCAACTTAATTCATACATAATGTCATAAGGAATGTGTAGCAGAAAGTATCATTACATTAACATAATATTCTGACTCTAATATTTTAGAGAAAGCCTTGAACACTAAAAATACATCACCCCTAAAAACTGGCTGCAAGATGCGAATACAATGAACAAAAGATTGGAACAACAAACCTAATTTTATCATTTATTTTGATCACCCCAAAAATCCAATTTCTGGCGATTGGTCATGCATAATGTATACATTGTGAGAACTTTCGCAAACTTACTGCAATTAGCCAAAAATAAGCCATTTTTGTTAAACGACTTATTGTTTGACTTTTGCCACATTTCATGTCGTTATTGCGACCCCACCCAATAGAAAACTTCTGCTAGATTGGAACTTATATTACAAACAGTCTGCAACACCATACGTAGGTAATGCATCAGGCAGGTCCCGTCGGCATGAACAAATATGGATTTCCCTTGCAGTTCGAAAGCACATTTCTACCCCATGAACCCGGTTAGTTTCTTTCAGGAAAAGTCAGCGTAATGCTCCATAAACTAATATAAGTAAAATTGTTTAATAAAATAACTGCTGCTCTGCACGAAGGGTGAAAACTAATTAATAAATTGTCAAAATATGTATTTCCTTCTTATTGGAGGGCATGAACAATCCAGGCAGTAGTTTTTGTTTAACTCTAGCTTCCTCTCGTGATGGAGATTCCGTACAACAAAAGTACAAAACAATCTTCCTCAAATCCGAGGGTAAATAAGCTAAATCAACTTTCAGATTTCATTGTACCTGTTGCTATGCATTCGCAGCTAACATGAAATTAGTCTGTTCTCAGTAAACACTAAATTTATTTCTACCACGGATAACTGAGTTAACTCAAATGTTCATACAGAATTATATTGTAGAAACACAATAAATGGCGGCGAATAAATGGCGGCTAAGGGGTGCAAAAAAGCTTGAACGACTAGGAAATTGAATAGATAGATTGGTTCGCGTAGAGTGAAAGAGTACGTCGATCCATTTTAATGCTTTCAAATAGCTTTGTGTTCAATGAAGCCAGCAAATTTGTAGAAACTGTAGTAATCTATATCTCCCAATACTAAAAACAGCAGATTATCTCAAGAATAAACAGCTGGAAGCCGTTCACAATAAAAAGTTTATTGCTGCCCTTTCCATTGTTTCTTGCATTTAAAAATAATAAATCTTATTCAACTTCCAACTTTATTGACACCCAATCATATTGTTGACAGTACCTAGCATGTCCCACTTTTAAGAAGAAAAAAATCAAACCAATCTCAATCGGAAATTTGACTTTCGTTAAAATTCTAATTTTGGTATAGGCGTTAAATAATAACATGATTGCGTAACCATTTCCACATCCATCATATTTATAAGTTGGTCAAATTTAATTTAATTAATCCAAAAAAATATTGCATAATTAATTACTTATTTTAAGAGCGTCAATGTAATATTAGCAACCAGTACCGGAAGAAGGAATAGAATTTTCAACCTATTTTAAGGTGCTGATGTAACCTTTTATAGAGTTATTACAATTTTTAAAAGCGTACTAATCAACGAACAAACACAGTAAACCAAAACCGTTGGAGACCCTAATGTACCTTGAATAAATTAATGCTAACTTAGATGCATATTTGCCTGATGTGACGGCAAAGTCATCACGTACATGTGATTCAGTTACAACTCGGCCATATGACGTTTCTGATTTAGATTTGGATTCACATGGATGGGAAGTGGATTATATTCCGGACAAAACCGGCTCCAAATTTGAATTCAAAATACGTCTCAAATGCTAGGTACATTAATTTTTGCCGTTTTGTGTGTGACGCCGAAAATACCGTTTATGAAATGGTAAATTAAATGTTTTGCTTCCACGGGAAAGCGATTGGAAACAATGTCGATTTAAAAATCATTAACAAAAAAATTGATGCATTTTCAAAGCTTTCTTGTCTGGTACTACTGCGTGATCTTAAATGGAGTTGCCATGATCATGTCGCACAATTTTATTTACAATCAAATTGACAAGCACTAGTCTTAAACGCAGTATTTCAAAATAATTGCAATTTACAGATGTCTATGGACATTCATTTTTTCGAAGCATTATATATTACAACAATTCAAATGAGCTATTATGAAGTCATGACACAGGTTCGCAGTGACAAAAACTAAATGCCGCAATTGTATGAAGCATAACTGAAATTATCAAAATCGTATTTATCAGAGTCAATCGGGAATCTAGAAAGACGACAACATGTGGGGTTTATCTAGGACGTAACCGATTCCTATTGCGTGCCGAAATCAAGCTATACCGATATACCCGCCTTGAAATTTAAATGAAGATCGTTCGTGATTAATGCTTGGACTCAGCAATAGTGGCCATCATGAAATCATACATTTGTTAGACACCCATCGTTTGTTATTTGTAGCAATAGCAGTCATCATTTTTAATGCAATTAGTTATTTAGTAGAATTTATTAGAGAATTAGTTTAGATAACCAATTTGACAATTAGTTCAAAGAGTTAATTAGAGAATTAATTAGAAGCAAAGCGATTAGAGAGACTTTTGGTTGATACCAAGGACAATTATTAGATATTACCGCCAAGGATGCATACAGAGGTAGTTCAACAGATTGTGTGCGGGCATTGTTATCAAGCATTAAGATTTGGATTACAAAGGGACGTACGTCCGATTACACGGGATGAAAGTACAGCTTATATCTGAATTTGTAGCACCGTCTAAGCCTGTCAATAAAAATACTTGCTTCATCGCGTGGCGTCAGGTTAATAATCCATTTGCATTCATAAATCTTTAGTAGAATAAAATCAATGCTTTTCATCCCACATCTTAACAGTACAATAATTGTAGGTGGATTGATGGAATGCCCACAACCTCTGGAAACTACAAATAATGATTTATTGTATCGATCTACATATACGTTTTCTCTTTGCAAGTTGCTATTGCAAAACCGCCTCGCAGACAAATTCCTACAGGAACCTTCGTTAAATTTAATTTGATGGCGATTTAACCGTAGAGACAGAAATTTGAACCGTTATGTAGAAAGTAATTGGTAAACATATTTACAAGAACCCACAAGCTGCACAATTATGATGAATCTTAAATGCTAAATCTTTACGAATTCTAAATCATGTACAAGCCGTAGTGAAATTGGGTGGCAGTAAAATCATTCACTGGGAATTGTAAAAACAATTGATCTGATTAAGATCTGCTGTTTAATTATTGATTTGTTTAAACTTATTAAATGTTATCCATGTTTTGCACCCCCTCCTCAGATTGCTCGAAAATGAAGGTTGAGTTATTGGGTAGTCATCTATCAAGTATTATCTTTTGCCTTCTTGCTGTATGTTAATGGAAAACTGTACAGCATTTTTGATGCATCGAAATGCATAAATTTAGGGCATCTTCCCAATGATTAGCTTCACCCTGGAACATTTACCAACAATAATTCCGCAAAAACTCAATGGCTATTAAACCATACAGATAATTGACGATGACTGAGCAGAATAAGACATCAAATTATAGTTCCACCGTTTGGCGATTGAATTGGGGCATGTAGTAATTCATGATACCACCAAAGTATCGATAATATAAATTCGGTAGTTCAATTAGTTGTAAAGACAATAATAATAATAATAATCTCTTTATTGTCAAAACATGGTTCCCACAATATTTGTGGCAAATTACACCATTGACATGTGTCATTAAACAGATTTTTACAAGAAAAAGTAAACACGTAGTAATAATAAATTTACCAAAAAGTAAAAGAGTTTTTAGCTTGTTAAAAAAAATCATACAATTAATTAGTCAATTGGGCTTGTAATTATTTATAACATTTTCAATACACGTGATAATTATCTCAGAATTGTCATCGTCATAATATAATGTTTCATCAATTTGTTTTGTTAACAAGTGTGAAAAACAAGAGTTTTTAAACATGCTTAAAGATTGCATATTGTTTTGAACAAATGGTGGTAATTTTAACCAAAGGTTAACCGCAGAGAACTTAAAAGAATATCTTCCCCACATTGTATAAGGCTGGTAGCCCGGACAAATGAAGCTGTTGCTGCGTGTGCTTTGTGTCTCTGTATGGGTAAAATCAAGGTAATTATAAAAAAAGTCATATTCATTACACGAACAGATTCTTTACATAAATACTAGCACCGAATATTCATACAAGTTCTTACAAAATAACCATTCAAGCTCAAGGCATATATATTTGCTAACGGAGTCGTATTTTCTTTTATTGAGGATAAACCTCGACACATTCTTGATGACTTTGTCTATACAACCAAAAGTTTTGCTGGATTGTCTACTTAACCAAATAATTGACGCATAGTTAATAACAGACATAATAAAAGCGTTGACGAGAATTTTTTTGTATTCAGTAGAAATAATATTTTTTAAAGGATACAGTCTTGATAGGCTAGCATAACATTTCTTCACAACATAGTTTGTATAGGTTTTCCAAGTAAGACATTCATCAATATTCACACCTAGGATTTTGAGGTTATTTACCCTGTTTATATTAAAATTGTCCATTCTTATAGTTACGGATTCTAGCTTTTTAAGCTGACTAGGCTTACCAACTATCATGAATTTAGTTTTCTCAATGTTGAGTGAGATGCGATTATTGAGTAGCCACGCACTGATAGACTGAAGGTCTTCTTCAAGTAACTCAATTAAATGATTGATATCCAAAGGATTACCACTGATACAAATATTAGAGTCGCCAGCGAACATGTATATGTTGGAATTTTTTACATAAAGTGGCAGGTCATTAATCATTATACTAAATAGCAGAGACGAAACTGCACTTCCTTGTGCGACCCCAAGCTCAGTTTCTTTAGTTTCTGAAATGACTGTTTGACTGAATGTACCACGACATGAAACATATTGCTTACGTTCAGATAACAAAGATTTTAGTATTTCTGTTTTGATACCATACCATGCAAGTTTTTCGTTAAGTATAGTCCTATTAACCTTGTCGAATGCCTTTTGAAAGTCGAGTGAGACTAATATACATATCTTTTCATTGTCAAGTTGTTCATACATAAAATCAGTCATGGCGACAAGTGCGTGAGTGGTGCTCAGATTTTTTCTGAACCCAAACTGGTATTTACTAAGAGTATGATTATTGTGAACAAAAACATTAAGTTAAGAAAGTAAGCATTTTTCGAACAATTTAGTTAATACAGGCTGTATGGCTATAGGCCGAGTATCATTGGGTGAACTTGGGTTATCAACTTTAGGAATTGGAACTACTCTCGCTATCTTATATATTTCAGGTACAATACCTTTCTCAATGAAATCATTAAACAGTTTAACAAGTGATATACAAAAAGTGTCATATTTGATACATGTGTCTATCATGATTGGAGATATTCCCATTGGATCTTCTGATTTAGATTTTACATTTTTCATTTTGCGCCACGCATTTTGTAAAGAATTTAATGTAATTGACTGAAAGGAGAATTGTGACTGAGGAGAGGATATATTAGGGTGTCTGTTAGGAATGCTGATCAGAGGAGAGGAATTTTTTGATATGCTAACGTAGTAGTCGTTGATTTCGTTAGGAGATAAGTTTATTTGAAGATTATGTTGACTTTTGAGAGGATAATTATATGTGAAACCTTTCCAAAATCCTTTTTCTTCAATAGCGTTTTTAACATGCTTTCGGGTATCAGCTCGGATACCAGCCTTAATGCGTCGTTTTAGCACGTGCAGAGATGCAGAGGTGCAAGACGTTGGCTGACGTATATGTTTTTTATATACGCGTTTGTTCTCTTTAATTAGATATTTTGTGTGTGCTGATACAAATATTTGGTTTGGTTTGCATGATATTTTCTTTTGACAAAAGCTTCGCTTCCTCCACCTGTACTTAAAATGCTCAATTTTTATTTAGCTATAAACATCATGATAAGCGGTAAGTTGAAAACAGTTATTTCAATAATCCATCCTTTGATCGGAACAAACGTTCTGAGCAATAAAAAGTCGATTCCTGAATTGATGTGTGAATAGTATTTTGGGTCACTCGCCCAGACTTCAGTCAATATGACTACCAGATTTTCATTTCATCTAGTTTTCCTTCATGTTCACTTTTACTGGTCTGTTACACCTAAACATACACTGAAAGTGAAATGAATCTGTCGTATGTGTAAAGTGATATAGTCGGAAGGTTATGAATATTATCGTCAAAGTCATGCTTTATTTAAATACATGAATTATTCTGAGACATAATTATTTTCACGAATAAAATTATCAATCGTATCAAAATTGCGTCTTCGTTTTTTACGATAAATTCCAAATTCTGTTACGAGTCATCAAATACATTTTATTGAGTGGTGATACGCTAATTACGAAAATAGCATTAAATTCATTCATCATTGGGGATTGGCACTACATCTGTTTTTCTTCTTCCGCCCATTGATGATCATCTTTGTGTACAGTTAATTTCGGTAAAGTAAGGTAATTTGCAGAGGTATCCGCAGTTCATGCCGGCATTCATTCCCACAATCGTGATGGTATGGTGAAACGAATGATATGTAAATTGGTGTTCCAAAAGTGATGACAGCAAAACTAAGTATTCTAAAGCCCATCCGGTAATAATTGTTACTTTTTTGAGTAGACGTAACTTTAACATGAAAGATGCTACGCACAAAAGAATTTTTTCATTCGATTCCTTACAATTTTATTGACCACGTGTAATTTCATCCAAGTGCTGAACCCCGAATTTGTACCTCATATCGACAAAGGAAAGCATTGGTTCAAAATATCAAAATTCCTGTCGCAAAATCCACTTTACAATTTCGATGTTCAAGTAGGCAGAAGGGCTATACACCTGAACTAAGAATTCGTTTGTACTATTTAGGTTCATAAGGGGTCCTTAACGAACAAAAATATCCGGCTTGATTGCCAGTCATCACCTCATGCAGCTTGTAGCGCTGCAAATTATACTGAACTGAACTCGAAAATTTTCCAATGGCTCCATCAAATGTGAACTTTAAAATTGCTTAAATCTAAAATATATAAGTAGGGTAGGAAATGTATTCAACTTTCATTAACAAATGCATTTATTGCACATCAATGGATATCTTTGATCATCATGATTCTGGTGAAAAAGTAAGTACGACAACCTACACCGACGAATCTGTGGCTGGAATATCTGCTGCTTTCATACATATTTGAATAAACAAATACTGGAAATACAGAAAATGAATTCCTGAACATTAAAATTCATTGGAGTATTCAGATATGATCCTTTGTTATGAAACAACAATTCTTCAAATATAAACTATTCACAGGCTGTAATTTTCATTGCCCGTACATTTTATTAATTAAAATTCAAAGTAATAACAACCTTCAGAAGAGGTGCAATAATATAACCTCAATGCTGACGCTCACTCAGATTGCCTTAGCTGAGTTATCTATATCCAACGTCATTGGCTACGGTCAGTATTCTGTAGAGATTCTTTATAACCGTTGAAAACGCAATCACTATCATTAGTTTTAAATATTAATGAGTTAATAGATCAATGGCGGGCTTTTTTCTTTCAACCTCACAAAAAATAATCTGGATCAATATATAATCCAACCTGATCGTAATGCATGCAATGTTAAATCTTGACTGCGCCATACGCCAGTGTTGACTGCTTAATAGTTAAATTACAATGTAGATCAATCATGTTTTGCCTTTGTACCTGCAGGAATTATGGACTAAAATTCGATAATACTTCAGTTTGGTATAGATGTTGCTCCCGAATCCGGATCAACAATTTTAAATTCAATTCCAAGCTAAAAGACATTTCGAAACTAGTTTCCATTGGACGCTGTTCGAGCGCATCGAGATTATTCTACTTGGAAAAATTATATTGGAACAGCAATAAAAGATGTGGGTATTGCTAATCCTGATGAAATGATATGCTATTAAGTGGACTACCAATCTTCTACCGAAACTATCCTGCATCGAGAAGTATCTACTTAATTGTAAAGTCAACTTGTACGACGACATGAGAGTTGTGGCGTCATTATCAAACCAGGGATATTATACTTTCGGATTTTCTGCAATGTTTCTTCTACCGACTCATTCTTGTTCATGTCATCTGAAACTAATTCTGGAATGATGCTTTGTGCGCGCTCCATATTTGGGAGGTCAATCAGAGTAAAATCCATTTCTATGCATTCTATACTTTCCTGAAGTTTACTTAACCGAACGAACAAGTATTTCAATAGCTTTTCAGATTATATAATTTCTTTCCGATTATAGCGAAGTGTTGGATCGCAATTCTTCAATAATGGCGTTTCAATTACTGGGTCGAGAACAACGTAGCTCATTTTCAGTCGTTGCAACTTTCGTTGCTGTTTAAGACTAGGTGGAATTACAGGAGCCAGCAGTGTAAAAGATTGATTTCCTCTGAGAGGTTTGCATTTTCCCCATTGAGGTGATCTTCAACAAGCAGCTATTTTACTTTGTCAAGACAATATGCCGTAAACTATTCTCCACCCTTTCAGATATGCCCACTTCAAACCATCGGCAAAAAAATACTGATAACCTCGTGCAAAAGGTTTCCTAGTTAACCTCCGTAAACGAAACAGAAAGATCCGTGGCTTTTGTGCTTCATGGCGCTTACATCAATCACAGCAAACTGACACTGCCCAACCAATTGTGTTTTCTCGTCGATATACATAATCTGATGATGCAATCAAAATGCGTAGCTAGTTGTTCTGGATCGGTTCATAGCCTGATGACGGACACTTTGATCTACTAGCGTTTCTAGACATTGTCTAGAACTCTTTCCTTTAATACTTAAAGCTCCATACACAATTTAAATTGGTCACCCTTCACAAGCTGTTAGTCCTGTTTAGTTGATAATACTCTTCCAATTTTGATTCTAGTTTCAAACTATCGTATTTTCTTCACGGTGTTGCAAACAGCAGCAGTATCAAAACATTTTGGAATAAAGCAAATCAAATGATAAATATACAGACATAGCCTTAATTACTACGGATCTTGCAGAATGTCTTTGACTCATCAACTTGTATCACTTGAAAATGATGGCACTTTAAGAAAGCGGATGATTTGAAATTGTAATGGTCTCTCAATGCAACTTTTACTTAACGTTTATATATGTTCTTGTCTGCCTACTATTCATGAGAAAGTTGGCAATGTTATCAAATTATTTGCGACACCGGTTGAATTACAGATTTCCAGGTTAGGATTGGAACGGGATTTTGTTGGAATGAAATGGCAAAAAGAAATTTGGAATTATTCCGTGTTTACCCATTGATATACTGACATTGCGACCACCTTTCCTCTTTCTATTTACAATGATTGACGTTTCCGGAGCAAATGAAATCTCGGCAGGTTTCTTTCAAGTTGTAAGAAATGATTGTAAATTGACTTCGGTTCCCATTATTATTTTGTATTCGAATATGACTAATAGTGGGAACGAAGGTTTCATGGTCCCGTGCATCAAGAAGTTGGAATATAATTAGTTGTCACCATTTTATACTAATTCAAAATAATGCTCAAAACTGATTTTGGCTATATTCATTGAAAGTGACCACAATGGTATATTTAGGTTTTCAAATAGTAGCCTGGAAAAGGAGAAAGTATTATCTTACATTTAAAGCAGCAGTCGGCTGGTATTTTATAAAATTATTAAAAGATGAACTGAACAGCTGGTTTATGTACCTTTCATAACTCTGCGCGGAATATTTTGAAACATTCAATGCATCCAATAGGTTTTGCAGATTAAAGCTGCCGTTGAACTGGAACGAAACACACATGCAGCCACGGAAATTTCCAACTTGTTAGTTTAAGCTGCCAATATTTCTTAATATTGATAATATATTTCCGCAATAATTTAGATTGTTGTATATTTTTATTTACTAATTATTGTTGTAGAGTGACAATGAAGCCACTGGTTGCTGAAGTGACCGCGTTTGTATTTTTCAATAACACAGGTAACTGAGTGCTACCTACTGTCAGTTAAAATGTCTTAAGCTTGAGGAGGAAGCGTTAAATTTTATTTTTTGAACAAGGAACAAAATTCAAAAGTGAGCGGTTGTAGCCTAGACCAAAGTTTGTTCATCATTCATCCGTATTTTCAACTGCTATGTCAAGTGTGTCCCTGACCATGATGAACTATCACGAAATTTTAAGTAAAATTCCTCATTTTGAGCCTTGGTTAGCAAACTGAAATGATTATGATATTCTACATCACTTGCAAAACATATCTCATTAACTTTTAGTCACATTACCGATAATATTGGAAATATCAGTGGCTAGTTGATTACATAGAAAGCATCTTCATGACCCGAATTAGAAGTTTCTAAACATGTTGCTTCCACCAATTTTTAATATTCAAATCAGAACGTATGTCGGAATAAAGTCACTCGCGGCAAGTAAAAAAGTTTACGTGTTTAAATTATATGTCACGACAAATCAACGGCCAATTTGAATTATCGAAAAACGCAGTTAATATGCATATACTCAATAGGATGTCTTTAATTCCTACGATCCAGCTTGGTTATCCTGGATGCTGCCATGGACATTTTCGATTCATTTTATGGCTTGCAAGCGAGTGTTATTTTATTCAATTTGACGTAGTACGTCGCACTGTCAGGAAAACAAAGAAGTCGACGTATATTGGCATATCAGACTGATACTTCCTGTCAAAGTGCAGATTCGTCTTTGGCTCTACTTGCCTGACAATCAAGATAACTCCCTCCAAGGAAATAAGAAATGATTTATAATCATTGCAGATAAGGACTTACTCCTATTGAAAAGGAGCTTGCTGAGTAGCTGCCAAAATTATGAACGTAGGTCATCCAGTAAATTTAAAGCTGGGTGCCAGGATCCTCTTGAGTATAATGTTACGAAACCAAAGGCACAGATAGTTCATTATTTCAAAGACATTTTATTCCTCTGTAGAACCCTATAAGGTACACGAACTAGATGACAAAGTTTACTGCCAAGGGTGCAAAAAACATCACAAAAATATGCATGAAGGAAAAACAATTGAGGTACTAAAAAGTTGCTACACTTTCATGCAGACCATCTATGACCTGACGAATACAAATGTTTTTTTTCTCGAGAGAGTTCACAACGTTGCGCCATAAGCAACTCAGGGAATCCTTGGCATCACTGCCTTCCAAAAAGTTATTAGTGATTTAGTAATCATATCTCCTGCGCTTCGCACTATTTTTGCATGTCATAGAAAACTGAGTCACTTCAGTACACACGACCATATTATTGCGTCTATGGAGTAAATTTGAATTTCAGATTATGAAGTCTTGCTCCATATAAATGTAACTTCATATATATTGTATGCTCATGTGGGTGCATGCTAGCTCTGGATTGGTTGCATGTTAAAATTAGATGCAAAGTACTTCGAAGCTTTGTGTTCTTCCATTACGGCCCGGCTTCTGAAAGTATAACTCTTGTATCATTACGTATCAGAAAATAATGGACACCATTAGATTAAAAATGGTTATTCATATTTACTGTGCAAACATTTCATATGTACATTTTAATAAGAGAAAAATACATCGATTTGTAATGGCTACTGCGACAGTGTTTGGACGAGTAAAGTCTATCTTGAGCAACAACTTAGCATTTCGCTCCTTTCTGAATGTCGTCAGCGCATTTCTGGTTGCCTTTATTAAATTGCATCATAAAATTGCACGCAATAAATAAGCTATGTATTTTAATTAGATGTACAATTTCTTTCGTACTTTGCTTTGTTTGGCATGCACGTAAATATTTGTTATGCCACTGCTTATATAAATACATTTATTGATTGCTGCATCGGTGAACAATGAGCAGTTCACACAATGATTTTAATTTTAATTAGGAAGTGTAAATTGTAATTATGCGTTGTTATGAAACAAATTGTTTTGGCACTAGTTAGTCCGTCATTGTTTTTGTTATGCAAATCTAAAGTTAAAAGACGTGGCTTCACGATAAATTAAACAAAATCACTTTCTCTGCCAGAGAAGCACAGGCATATTTCGACCTATCAACTGGATTAGAGCTACTTTTAAAGCCTAAAATAATTTTTATTTCATAATGCATTTTTAAACCGTGAAGAATCTGTTACTAATAATTAGGTCTGATGCCATTTACTCAAGGCACTGTTCCAAATCCATTTTAAGTTGCAAACAATTGCTTCAAATTTTTGGCAATGGCGTATGTGAATCAATTTCATGTTCATGGAATTTTCAGTACGATTAGTGTCATTTCCGATTATTCTTCTGCACTCAGTCGAGCATGTGCTTCGTCTGAGTGACCGATGGCGTTAAGGTCATTCCAAATACCAATTTTATACAAGATGACGTTGAAGTTAGAAAAAAAATATTGGCGTTGTATTGATTTCAACTATTTGGCGTTGTATGTTTGACAACTCCTGAAATCACAACAAAATCTACAAAGATTCAGCATAAAATTATTTCAATGATCAAAGCTAATTACAAACAAGGTTACCATCGCACGTACATCTGTAATGAAAACTGAAACGAATTTCCAATCATATTTTTACTTCATATTAGTTACCCGTATGTATATTCATTACATATAATACGTATTTTGCATTTACCTGAGATATGAAAACATAAACCGAGTTGATAAATCTCAGTTGAACCGATTCCTACGGGCGGGAATCCATCGCAAAACACGGCTATCAGTGGCTATCAAGTGTTAGAATTTTAAAACTAGTTGCTACACTATGTATGTACTGAACTTGCAAACACGTTAATAAAGTATGTTCAATTCAAACATTCTCTACAGTTTTTCCCCTCACTCTTTCCAAGCAGCGCCATATTTTCCGATTAGTTAGCCAATTTTTGAGACCGTCAATGTGTTCCATAACGTCATTTATACGATGAACCAAATTTACATTATTTACGACCTCACATGATAATATACAAATCTGTATTATATATAATAGACGAAGTTTTTAATCGTTAACCTGCAAAAGACTAAAGCGATCCTTCTTACTACATCAACGGTGTCATAATGTACCAATAACTTAATTTTTCATCTCGTCACAGCAATCATCTCAACAAATACTTGACAACAAATAATAGCTTAAATATCATTGTCGCTGAATTGAAATGGGCTTTTTTTAAATATATAAAACGTAGATATTATTTGTACCAATTAGTTATTTTCCAATCCCGGATGATTAATTATGGGACATTTGTAATCATAAACTCAATCAAGTGTGTTGATCATTTCAAATATTGTTGAGTTGGTTAGAGGACGCTGCCCAACATCGTGGATGTTATGTGAATTATCTTTCGCACAGGTTAAGTGCGAATGCTCGTGTATTGATTACTGCGTTGCTTAAGATAGCAAGTAATTGCTCAAGTAATTACTCAACTCAGCTATAATATAGTTCGTACCTGCGTAACCGTCACAAATAAATTTGTAAGCATAGCTAGTTTACAAAAACCTTTTGCACCCACGTCTAAATAAGTTCTAGAAGCCATTAATAGATTGTTGATGTGTAAGGTTTTCAACTTTCTTACAGAATTATGATATAGTGTACCTTCTCCGACGTCTGTTTACGTTCAGTCTGTGTATATACAAGCTGCTACTTGTAATTACTCTTCTGACATTCCTGCGATGCTGGTGTGAGAACATATGGTAATACAGTAAACCACAGGATTGCACTGGAGTTACTGCAGCGGAGTATCATTTAATGTTTGGTCAACAAACATAAATTCACTTTCATGTCTTTCGAAACTGAAAAGCGTTTTGTAGCAATAATCCATTATACGAGAATCTGTAATGTTTGTCAAAGGAAAAATTGTCTGAATTCGCAGACCTCAGTGTAAACCAGCAACAAATATTCAATTAGTATTTCAAAGAAAACATGTATAAAAAGTATGCTGGAGCAGGCAAATGTTGACAGGAAAGCAAAGATCGAAATAAGGGAATATATAGGTTACTTATTCAAGGAAATTTTCTATTTTATTTTTCGGCAATGCTGAGCAAACAAACTGCAGACTTCATTACAACTAATGAACCTAAATGCCTAGTATTTCCATTCTTCGTACAGGTTCTCGAATTGCGGCGTTAGCATTATTCAATATAATTTATAAAAAATACAAGCAGAGAATGTCTATATTAATTATGTGAACCTGATTCAATATCGACTTTTTCTGCAAATATTTTCCACTCTACATAAAAACCCCTTAGTGCACCAGAGCAAAAGCGATAATAATATAATAGGTATTTATTCATTTATAAAATGTTGTACACAATTGGTTTCAACAAAGCGAAGCACACCAAAAAATAATATGTACTTAACATGTTTATCCCGAAATTCATTCCGCATTGTTTTAATTGTTTTTACCGTGACCCACTTACACGTTTCCGCAATATTTTGCATCCCAGCCGCGACCTAACTAGATATAGCCATCCACAATAAGAACACTGTTGTCAAAGGGTAGTAATTTGTCTGCAGTCGTGGCATTATTCCTTTGACTCTAATTTGTTTCGACATCACAATTTTAAAATAATTATCGAACGTTGATGTGCTTCACGTGAGGTTAATGTTTCAACAACGAGAAATCATTACAATCTAGTCTTGATCCGTTACACAGTAGATCTGACTTCAATCACATCTCCTCACAGGTACCTCTACTATTGAGGTACATGTGCATGGCGGGCACAAAGTACAGGTGTAAGTTTGCATGTTTTCTGAGACCTTTTACTTACATATTTCAATAAGATAAAAGTGATTTCAGCAATTGGATCAACAAAAATGTCATTGTAAAGTGCTTTTATACTGTTCAAACTTTTTCATCATTTTCATACAAATAAAATATTACATCAGTGCACCATCTCGTTGATGAAACCACTTTCAAACTATTGCGTCTACATACGTGTCAAGAAATGCCTTGCTTGTTTATCTGACGAGCGTCTACATCTTTAGCAGGCTTGAACATACGTCGTAACGTTTCTGAATGATGTCATGTTGTGTTGACGACTCCAGTGTGTTTCATCATAGACATCTTAATACAATATCACATGAGTGCACAATGTTGTTGCGGAAGCCACTTTCAAACTATTACATCTGCATATGGGTCACGAAATTCACTTTTTGTTTGTCTGACAAAACGTCAACGTAATTAGCATCTTTAGCAGTTCCTGCTTCCAGATGAACTGACTTCCTGTTCTGTGGACCACTCCAGGAAAATGACTGTAAATAGATGTTTCGTTGGAATTGATCTACGTCACTTCTCGTATTCTAAAGATATAGTATTCTCGTATTCGCTCTGTAAATGTTCAGACAATTCGATCTTTTATTAGATTACGTTTGGGAAATATAAAACAAAGCGGCTCTAAAAAAATGAACTTGTTCGAAAAATTTGTGTTGGTCATGCCAACTGCATTCGATCTTCTGAAATGATCCCACGTCGTCTCCAGAAGATGAAAAAGTGACAAGAGGCGATTTGGAGTTTGTGTTCCAATACGTTTAATTCATCTTTCGTGCATTTTAAACTTCCTGCTAATTTAATTGTCACGAAAACTTCAAATTTCGCAGGAGTGTTAAATGATAAATTTTCCTCTTCAACAGCAACAGCTATAATAATCTTGACAGCAATTTCGCTGCAGAAAGTCCACAAAATACAGGTGGGTACTTTCTCTCTTAATGTTTAAATAAATAAATGAATTTAAGGAGAACCGAATAATGTAAACAATACATAAAAGAATTTTTTAAATCGCCAATGTTTCCGGTATGGAGCTATCGGCTTATGAAAAGCTTCCACGCCGCGCCGTCACTTGCTTTCTAGCCTGGGTTGTGTGTAAAAACCACTTCAGATGTAGCAAATTTGCACGTTTTCATATTTTGAAAGTTAACATTGAGGATTTGGATATTCCAGGTAGTAGTAAGAATATACTAGTTGTATATTCCTATATTCTTTCTCTCGCAATAGTTTCCAATGTTTCCAAAAATATACTATCATCTAATACCACAATCACAATTATAGGAATCAGCAACAACTTCATCTATTGTCCAGTTAAATTCCTTGAGCTAGATATATCTTGTGTAGATGTTCAGCCCACTCAGCGCTAAACGTAATGGAATATGTACTATGAGAATGAGCCTTCCATAAAAATGGTTCATTCCCAAAATTCATTTAGTTTATTCAAAAACGAATATAATACCACTGTACATCCTGAAATAATTTTATAATTGTTTTATTTCAAGTCACGAACATGTCAGTTGTCAGTTGAACCTGTTGATTGATTCGAAGTAGCGAATTTTAGCGGGTAGTTCTATATACTGATAATTTACTCCCCTTGTGATATGCAAATTACTGTAAAGGAATTTGTACTAATGCTGAAAGCAAGGAGTTTAAAATAAATTCAAGTGTAGCAATTTTTATTCCACATATGTACGTTATCATCCGTTTGTATCCCTGATGTAGATATGGGATATTTTCGTCAGATGTAAACGACGGTGTTTATATAATGCTACTAATGTGGAATATACGCATGAAAGGTTGAATATCTGTCTGCCATGAATTTAATTTCCGGTTTGTCTTTATATGCTAAACAACAAGTGCCGTTAGAATTTAAAATACAATATTCTTCGATTCCTTCAAGCAAATTTTCTTTGTTTACTCGTTCCATCGGATAACGCACTTTTGTCTTTTACAATTTCAATACAATTGCATGCTACATGACGAATTTGTTTGCTGTTAGTAGAGTGACATTAATTGCTGCCACCACCTCGGATATCTACAGTGCTAGGTAGCTCATATTAGAAAGTACCCTTCGTTGATAGAGAAAGTGAGCAAAATGGGCGTTCTGTGCTGACGGGCCAACATTTCAAGCAAGGTGTCGCGGACAATATTTGTCCCCAGTGTGCGATGGGAAGACGAAACTAGTTTACACTTCCTAGGAGTCTGTGATGGGTTAATGGAGAGGAGATGTGACGTGATGGTTAGTTAAACCCTCTGCACAGAGAGGATTCGTGAAGCAACTCCAACTAGTATCTTGCGATATATCAAGAGTTGTTGTTGGCTACGAAAGGAGACGTGAACTGATACATATTGTGTATGTTTCCTACCATTTAATTACCTATTCCAGAACTCCATCGGCATTGGTTTATTTAATATCATTATATATGATTGTTACATGTCAAAAGTTGACGATAGTGTATTGTGATTGTGAATTAGTGGTAGATTCCTATTTGTTTAAAACGGTAGCATATAATTATTAATTTAACAAACTACATAATAAATAAAAACTAGTAAGGTGCAACCTTTAATATATAACTACCGGAAGAGTCATGCATGTCCAGCAAATAATTTTTATACGTATTTGATCATTATATTAAGTCTTATGAATTCAAATTCAACATATTCACCGATTTATGGAATAACAATTTTTAGAGCTTCTTTTTAGAGCAGTTGGCGAACATTCATACATCATTGCATCATAAGCTTATATTGTTAGCGGCAATTCCCTTCCCTCAATCAGTACCAAAATGAAATACTTTCGAAAAGGATATCTGGTGAACACATAAACTGACCACAGCATTATGCTTACAGGAAACGTCGCCGGACTTTGATTCGGCGTTCGCCGTTCGGCGATGTTGTAATAAAATTAGCCGATTTTTGACTTTCTTATTGGTACAAAATATTGGGTTTAAAAAAGCAAGCAAACCCATGCAGAAATATTAAGTTTTAGCGTAGCTTTAGCGCCCAACGCTCTTTTTCAAATACTGATAGCTTGAATTAATTGCACGTATATTATTTAATTTGGCTACACTTGACACGAAGATGTGCCTTCTCACAATTTCTCATTGTACGAATTACACGATGTAAGGTAATATTGTGTTTTAAATGAACTTTAATTTGAATCTAGCTGTAACTATTGCATCCAAGGAAAGAAGATTTGTAATGTTTTTGCCTTAATGAACGGTTAGCTTACTTAATATGCATCACCTTAACGATCTGCGATGAAAATGAATGCACTTATGTTAGCCATATAAAAAAGCGGTGGGTGCATAGGTGTAATTAGGATTGAATAGTTAACTTTTCGCAACTTGTGCTAGATCAAGTAGACAGGATACTGCCCACGCATCCTATTCATATTATGCAATTCTTGCTGCTAAAATGGTTTGACGAAACTGAAAATCGTTTCCTTGAAATGGCAAATTAAATCGGATGTCTCAGAAATTACAGTTTGGCACCGCAGGGGAAACACGGTTTCTGTGTCTGAATCATATTCCATGAAAACGAAATCCGTAAATATAAAATTTTGACTCCAATTGGCGAAAACGTTACACGCAAATGAGTGCTTTGTAAAAAGCATACCCTATCTCAGGAATTAATGAAATGCATTGAATCTCTTTCTTCTCACAACAAACTAATTTCTTTAAGTGCAGTCATTGCTTACTCCGTACTTACATTAATCCTTAAAGATGCACAGTCGTAGACGCAAATTATATTTGCAATGAATCCCAATAATTCAATTGCTCTACATTTATGAAACAAGACAGATGCTGGCTTTATAATGTAAAGAGTATGCAGTTCATTTCCAAAACATTGTTTGTTCTGATCCTAGTAATTACGGCAATGCGAGGTTATGGAAATTCTTACGCATTCCATGCAGTCAGGCGACATAATATGGAATACTGTATCACACGGAATATATTATACACTAGGTAAAGTCGTCGTTTTCATGCGTAATGGGTGGTTTGGCATGCAGTAAAATTTTGTACGTTGATTTATTTGTACGAAGTTTTATTTAAGAAACACAATTACATCCGCACATGTATACTAACAAGTACATATTATATATATGTACAACCAATATTCAATTGATAGTATCTTTTATCTGGGATGTATCGGTGTTAAAATACGGGATGTTGGGCATTAAAGTAAAAGGGGTCCAATAACTGAATGCATGATTCGTAATTAATTAATTAAATGGTGATTTGCACAAAAGTGACAATTAACTTGGCTACAAGTGGAGAGGTATAATCGTAACAACACCAAATTAAATTTAACAGTATAGGCGCAGCTAATTTTATAATTTGATTGGGGTTGAAACTATAATTAACATTAATTTTGATGAGGTTGAGTAGTAGACAAGACTGACTCTCTAAATTTTGAATTGGAGAACAAACATGGACATCACTTGGACTCACCAGGACTCAAGAGAAGAAGGTACAAATTGCGGAACAGCGAAACAATGTGTAAGTTGGTATTGGCGGGGAAGATGGGGTATAGGTAGAAAACTTTCCAAATTGAAGAAAGAACAGGCGTTAAAAATTAGATATGCTTTAGTTATTCAGTGACAAGTCACGCGCATATTACAATCCGGTTTAACTGTGAAATTGACACTGTTCTTGCATTTGGCTACAAAACTTGTCTTGGAAGCTTAAATTTCCTGGATACTGGCGGTCACATCTACGTACTTGCTGTGTATACGAAATCACTTCTTTGGTTACAAATTGCATTTTTAGTTGTACCGAAAATTAAAAAATGTATTCCATTAATAGCACAAATGCAGGCGATTCTTGAAGTTAGATATGGCTGCCTTTAATTCGGTTCGATCGAAAATTTTGGTTATTTTCGCTACTTGGGACAAGTTTACAAAGGTTTCCCGTTTACAAATGTTGAATACTAAAGCGGCATTAATGAAATCTTGGGAAACTCCACAAGTTGGGGAAAAGATCAACGGCAAATATGCGAATAGTATACGATCTGATAACGGTGTTCGACTCTAGAAGAGCAAATGAAATGGCAAAATAATTGTCTTCTTTGCAACATTCATAGGAAAGGCGGTCTGCTTACATTTGTCACATTCAAATTTCTAATAGTAGTTGTATTTATTCTCGTTCCTGAAGGGATCTCTCTAGATTCTACATTCCGTTTTCCTTGCACACTCGTGGTACAGGATAAAATATCTGTGCATATGAGCGCCGATTTTTTCGTTTCCAAGCCGCAGTGTTCCTTACATTGTAGTATCAAATCTCGAAACTCAACTGAAAAGGTAATGTTATTGTCACCAAAATAAGTTTAATTTCAATATATCTATGCTGTTTTCAAAGATAAATTGCCAATGACACAATGAATCCATTGCCAATGGTAGTAAGGCATTGTGTCCATTTTCATATTTGCTTAAAAATAATAATTTAACAGCATAAAGTGTGAAGCATGTAATCTTATTGCAAGGACATTTTTAAGATTTAAAAAATATAATTACCTTATTATGATGCCTAGGAAATAAGTTTAGAACTAAATGGAAAATTTCGTGTAAAACACAGAACTTCCCTGAACGAAAAACTTGCAGTGTACATATTCAGCTCCAAAATGATGCAAACATTCAATTACAGTTTGTCTGACCTAGTTAAATGTAGAACAACATAGTTACACGATCAACCTGGCCAGCAACAACAAATCGTACAGGTCTGTTTCATTTTTCACTTACAACTGGATCACCTGTGTTACTTTTTAATAGAATGTGTTGCAGTAAAAGTGAATATCAGCTTTGGAGCTATCCACGTAACCAAAAATTCGGCGAAAACAAACCTCTCACTTTCTACTATAAATACTTGTAGTTAAAAAAGTTCACATTGCGAGTATTAAGGACAATAAGTAAAAGTTAGTTTGAACAAAAGTGAAGTACTTCACTGCTACCTAATGTGAAGGAAGATATGGTTGTTGTGAGCAGAAATGTTCCATCTATTTTCAAATGCATTTAATTATTGCAGTCGATAAAATCATCACCCATCCGGAAAGTTTTCAATTACAGGACCCAAAATGTAAGATTGCCAGCTTTGTCGCAAACTATGTTTTCGTATGAACTTATTCGTAACGATTTCTTTTCTGCATATTGTTTTCAGTAATTTTAAGTAAACCAATGAATTCATTTTCGTCGTTTTACGTTGGCATTTGGGAATATAACATTTTATTTACTCACCACTGAAAATACATCGAGAAATGAAATGAATCCAAACTGATGATGCGACAATTAACTTCAATGCTCTAGAAATTTCACGGCTTGCGCTATTGAGCAACATTAAGTTGCTTACATATAATACAAGCATTAACGATGAATGTGATAACTCATTTGTTTGAGCCATTAACTTTAGAGTGTACATTAACTTTTAAATATGTTCCCATATTGTCGTGTACGGAGTACCCTCCATCCACTTTCCTGTTTGCGGTCAAATTTGCATTCTTCAATAAATTTTTAAATGTCACACTATATAAAAATTTGGCTGATGGTCTTATAAAAATTTACGCATTTGTGGACAAAACTTAAGTTACAGATTTAGTTTATATGAGAATGTCTATTAAAAGTTCTGTGAAAATGCATTCGCTTCTGAAACATGAAGAACATCATTGATACATTTCACAAATAAACGTACTTTGACGATGCCATCTGTAGAACACAAGAAGAATTACGCAATCCTTTTATGAACCAATCCTCCTGTATAGCATCTCTAAATGGACTTGCCGTTACCTATATATTCCATTTCAAATGATGTCCAAATTGATCGCCGAATATGTAGATATACGGATATCATATGTATGTGTTGCGCCTGGAATAATAATAATGCTGTTTGCACTTATGCAATTATTAATATGAATGGAATGCAGCGTAATTGCTATTGTTCCTACCATTTTTCTAAGACTGGATGTTAACTTGACATTTCACAACAAGCAGCTCAAACCGAACTTTCTTCGCACAATGTATCTTTGTTCGCAGAATTAACGTTGGCTGTGGAGTTTGCAAATAGCGACCTTGAAGTTAACAATAATCAATGCAGCATTACTACAGCACATATTTATGAGCAACCGTTTAATTATGCGTCGTAGATTCATTTGTTGCACCAAAAATAGCAAAAATGTACAGTTACCCAAAATGGTATTCGTACGGTAACCTACAGCCTGTGTTAAATCGAAAATCGCAACGGCGATTATTTTGACATGTGCGGGGTTAAAAATTTGTGCGTAAGCTACCTAGTAGAACTTTTCGAGCGCTTTCAGATGCACTTTATTGCATTCAAATCGGTCCACAGAGTTTGGAGGTACACCGCTTTGAATATTGGAGGGACCCAAAAAGTTGCACTTGCTGTGTTGAAGGGGTATTTAAACGTGGGAAACTGGCACCCCGCCAAATTGTAGGCGGTGTCACTCTGAAGTGCGTGGACCGATTTGAATGAAACAAAGTGCATCTGAAAGCGCTCGAAACGTTCTACTAGGTAACTTAAGCACGAATTTATAACCTCACAGATCTAGTAAATATCGCTTTCTAGATTTGTGATTTAACACGGGTTACAAGTTACCGTACGAATACCACTTTGGGTAACTGTAGTTTTGCAGTATTTTATTAACTTATTATTATGAAAAAACAGTGACATACAGGACGACCAACCGCCTTGGTGGTGAATTATGCAACAACGCAGTTCACACCTAGAATCCTTCTGATAGGAAACCCCAGCCACATTACAAATTTCAGCTGTACGGCTTAATATATACTGGTGAAGTGTCACCCTTGTATGTGCATTCCCATGAATGTCCAAAGGAAAGTCCCGATAGAAATCTATTCGGTACTCAAACTATATCTGCAATGATTTTTCGTCACTTTTTGGGTGCCAATGCGTAATATCATAAAATTTGACTTTATTGTGACTATGTTATAGTTATAGAATTTGAATAAATAAATACATAATATTATGAACTTAACAAAAGGAATGAATATTACTTTCGTCCCGTTACTTTTTCATTCTCTATTTTTTGATACGATGTTACAGCTTCTCGCTTGTGACTATAAAATTAAACAAGGTCAAATGATAATGCACTTGGTATCCTCAAGATTGTCATCCGCATGATCAAACATTTTATCTCGTTCTCCACCTAGCCGAAGAATATCGTTTACCACCCTCTCGCTTCTCTTTTCGACAGCAATTGCTAATTCACTTTCTCTCCATCTGGAACCATTATCATTGAAATCCACCTTACAATGGTTAGCTAGCATCTCCAGAGTCTCTGTTCTCAGGTCAATTCTTCTGAGGGCCCTGTGTACTGGTGTAAGGCCATCCACGTCACGTTGTTTGAACAGAATAGTTTGATTGCGAGATACGAGGAAAGCCGCGAGTTGGTGATAGTCCTCTGCAGAAAAGCGCATTGATATTAAATGGACAAAATTCTCTCCGTCCTCATTGGTTACGGCTGGGTTAGCTCCTTTCTCAATCAGACATTTTAACAACTCAACGTGAGTGCCCTCGGTGAGAAGTGGAACGCAGTTGTATATTGGATCCATTTCCATAACTAGATAGGGCCTTTCCTGTAGAATCATTTTGATAAGCTGCACCTTATCTGCTATCACTTCTTGTGAGTTTCTTGCACTTTCCGACAAACACCAATGTAAAATTGGTTGATCGTAAAGTGACTCCACGTTACACCTAAGCAGAAACTCAAAGCTTTGATACTGTCCTCGCTGCAGAGAAGCACGAAAGGGATCATAGTTTCCGTAACAGCTAGTATGCCATTGCTCACCAGTTACGTGCGTCACAAATTCACAGGTCATTTTGAACAATTCAAACGAAGAATGTTCTGCCGCGATAGCAATAAAATCTTCCAAGTGCTCGTGTCGTCTTTGGTCGTGGACAAGTTTCCGTTTCTGTGGTTCTTCATTTTCCATATCTTCAGTTACCTCAACAGGTTGTTTCCATGTTATTGGGGTGGATGAATCTGAGCAGGATACGCCCATGTCAAGATACAGGTTCAGTAAATATGTAAACAAGTGAAGCGTGTTACTTCGCAGTGACGCACTTAGCACATCAAGTAATGTTTTTGAATTGTAATATTTGCTTTGTCTGAGAAGTTTCTTAGTGGCTGTAGTGTCGTGTTCCACGGAACGTAGGTCGGATAACAAAAACTTTAGAAAGCACACCACCACGGGATAATTGAACCAGCCATTCTTGTGCGTGATAGAGTGTCCAAAAATTAAGTCCAAAATGTTTCTTTCAGTAACATATTGCAATGACTTTGATAGGGCGGATTCAACCACATGCTCAGCAACTAGGTACTCAGCCAGCGTTGTGTGAACAAACCTAAACGCATTTATTTCAGTTTTGTTTGGCTCCAGGATGCCAAGTCTGCAGATCCTTTCAAGGTCAACTTCACAACATTCATCAACAGTCAAAGCACCGCGTTTGAAGAATATTGTACGAATTGCTTCCTGCACATGGAACGCTTTCAATTACATATTACTGTTGAAATTAAAAATGTACTAACATATAAAACTAATATGTAAACGTACTTATCACTATATATATTTGTGTATTCTTACCGATACAATGTTCTCAACAAAATACCACTTCAATGATGACCTCAGGTCTGTGGAGTAATATGCCTCAAATGTAATGATGCTATCCATATGACAAATAAACTATTATTATTATTATTATTTCAATGCTTCTTCACCATTGCTCTGATTCAAGATAGGAAATTTCATATTCATGTATGTCTGGTACGTTTTGGAAATGGAATTCATTTCCAAGTCGGAGTCAGTACCCACTAGCGCACCTTTCTTGGCCTCATCTGCAAATATATCTGCCAGCATTTTGCACTGAAATGGAATGCCGGCGATGTCATTTCCATCACACGTGGTGCCAGAGGATAAGCTTTGTAGGCAATGCTGAGCAAACTGCCTCGTTGCCTCAGTTATCACAACAGAATGCTGCGTATGCCAGTATTCAAGAAAAAATGAAACTTTGGTTGAGTCATTGAATGGCAAAATGTTATAGCCCTGAACACAGAATCTGTCCTCCAATTCATGTCGTCTGTGTGGCCGCGTCGTAATCCAAATTCGGATGTTCATGCACTCCTTTGAAATACAGTTCAGTACAGCATTGGTCATGGAGATATCTTCTTCAGGAACTTCGTCGTATGCATCCAGGAAAAGTTCTATTTGATGACTGCCCGTATCCCACAAATTTTGAATGATGGCTCTACCTAGCTTGTCAGTGGTAATGAGTTCAATAAGAGATTGTTTCAAGGCTGCTGAGCTGCAGTGTTTTCCATCACACGATATTTTGTGGATGAAATCAGGTAGCTGGAAGTAAATGACATTTCTCAAAGGACACTCCTCTTTGACTTTTCGGGCCAGTTCCGCCAAGAGCACAGACTTTCCCATTCCGGGTGAATCAAACAACAAGATAGGAGTGTTTATTGGGGCGTCACTGTACTTTTCAACAAATTCTTGTACGGAAAATGTTTCAACACATTCATGCTGCAAGAATCCCTGTATCCGCTTTAGTCCATTTCCAGTACTTGACTTAACGTAGTGATAGACTCCACCCATAAGTCGAATCCAATGTACAACTTTTTCAGTCTTGTTTACAATGACTTGAAAATGGTCGCATCTCTCGAGAAGAATTAGCCGCGCAGTGACGCGACGAATTTGATTACGTGACCTATCCACAATAACGTTTACCGCTCTGTCGGAATTCTTGCATCCCAATTTGGAAATGACAGATAATTGATATAGCTCAATCCCCTCAATGCAAAAGATGTCGTTATACAGCTTTTGAAACACATTGGGGTCAAGTTCCGTGCAAATGGACAGAATGCGTGGAATGTAGTAAGGGAGCTTATTGGGTATGCTGTTGATTGCGATTGTGATGGGCCTTTTGTTAAGGTACTTCTCATAGGATGACAAATTCAGCAGTCTTCCCATTTCCTCATGAAGGTGACCAGCATTTAGTGGTTTGCAGATATCCCTTAATGGCATCAATGCTCCCTCAAAGAGGACCTCTCGTGAGAATATTTCTCGCATATCATCAGTAGCCATCTCAATTTTGCAAAACTCGAACGGACTTTGGTTTGGGAGGGTAGCCTCGATCCCACGGAATAGAGTGAGCAGCGCTCCTGTTTGCTTACATTTGTACAATGCATTGGCAAGATGTTCATAAGCTCCTGCTCATGTTGGCAAAATTTCGAGCAAGAAATTTGCGGTCTCTATTTTCCCACCTGAAGTCTGCCGCGCATTCTAGAAAGTGCATGTGGAATAAATATTTTTTTTGCAATTTATTAAGTCAATGGTTTTAAAATAAAAGTTTAAGTACTAATTCCATTTTTGTGTGTACCAGTTTCTGGATTTCCGTTTCGGACAAAACTCCAAATTTGCGCAGGTAACTTTGAAGTTCCACATTGCAATCAATATCGTGAATTAATGTTGGTAGATTCCCAATTATCCATTGTTTTTGCCACCTCTCCATGGTTAGTATTTACGCACTTTATGACTGTTTTTGACTATCCCAAAAATATATTATGACACTCGCGACGACGATAAATGATTTGTACGTATGCAGTAATAACAAATTTCGAAAAGGTTTTCAAATTTTGACTGCAGGTATTACATTTGGATTTGTTAAAAAGTTTGATCTTCTCTGGCCAACGCCCAAGTCGAAATCAGATGAATAAAATTGAAATGGCTGTGTAATCATGATCGGCTTTACTGCATGCATTTGGAACAAGTAGGTTAAATAAGTGTAGCATGTAATGCGATGCTGTTTAAATCAGTAGATAAAATTTACATTGTCCTTCATCACGTACGTAGCATCGTTCTGGATTCATTGTACCGTATAGTGAAATATGGTAATATGAATTTTATTATATGGCGCAGCTGCTCCCTTCATGCAATAATTAAAGTGTTAAAGTGATTCACAGTTGTGATGGCCACGTTTCAGCAGAGCAAATGCGTCATCGCTTGAATTAAGATTACACTGATTCAGTTTTGTAATAAGCTCGTGTAATAAGCGATTAATCACTCGTGTTCGGTACCGCTTACTTGTAAATGCATATATTTTGTTAAATTATCTAACTATCACTACAATGCCCGTACATGAATACATAAGTGATTATCAGGATTATCTGTCATTTCAGTAAACAAGTGGGTATTGCCTGAAAGAGATTTGTTCCCTCAGCATACAGTTGTTTTATTCCAACGTCACCTACATATACGTATGACGATAGACGCATGAATGTAATGTGATGCCTTCACTGCGTTCGCAAGTGTGAGTAAAAAACAGCTGTGAACCTATGCACTTTAATGAAGTAAACCGCGATGTTTACTTATTCCTGACCACGCTTTCACATTGGTTTCCGTGCACTGACACTAATCTTTTTCAGGGCAATATAACATAATTTAAATGAAGCAATTGTGATGAATGATATGTATGTATATTCTAAGTATCACATCATCAATAAGGTGAAAATGAAATTTAGTAATTGTAACGCTTTTAAGTGGCTTATTGTGAGTCAGAAGCTTCAAAAGCACGGAAGGCATCAGTACGCAATGCACCATTGATTAATGAAATCAAAATTCAAATACTTCAAATAGTTTCGTAATTAGTGCACCAACAGACGCGGAAATTGAGTATTTAGTTTTCACACAGAACAGTTTAATGTTGTCATCTGTATAATAGTACCTAGTTTAAGGCTAGTAGTAAGTAAGAGAATATTGTCAGTGCTGTAAAAGACACGTTTTACATAGAATTGCGTTGTATTATCTATCTATATACTTAATACAGATTGGATTTTTTCTTTGTGATTCCTAAAACTTTTTAGTTTCAAATCGTAGAAAGACGTGTAAAGTATCGTTTTTAAGCTAATAAGTTGTGGAAGTGCAATGGGGTTATCACAATTCGAAATTACAAACCGTGCACTGCCAGTTTTGAGGTCAAATGTCAAAATCTGAAAATTGTATTCCTTTCGTACGTCAACTCGAAACATAATACATCATTGGTGTCCCAATGAGTACAGAAATTACAACGACCAAGTTTCCGCTCATAACTACGTTAACCGAATTTTGAAACGTTAACGGTTTTGAACTATGTTGGTAAAATTACGGAAGATACTGTGTAACGGTTTGTAAGGTTACTATTTTCTAAATTCGCTGAAAATAGGTTCACAGATAGATTTTGATGTGTAGAATCTGAATCTGCCATTTTTGTAAATTGACATTGATTTTGGCGCCCTCTAGAAAATAAAATAGCGGGAAATCTTTTTATATCAAAATTAAAGAAAAAAACAGGTAGTTGGTGAAATTAAGTAAGCTGATTAACATGGTGATAACCGTTTTCAAACATACTGATCGAGGCGCGCCCAAAAATTAAAAAGGAGGGAAATATTTTTCATTAGAATTAGTTTAAAAATTGACAGTTGGTCCTATGCAGGACGCTGATTAACATAATGGAAGTTGTTTAAGCCAAAAAATGAACAACAAATTTTCTTTGCAATTCCGCGTGTGAGTTTATATTTTATTGACATGTTCTTCTTTACAATTATGTTATCACGTGGAGCCCCAAATATGTAAGTACATGTATTTATATTTACTTTACATGTATATTAACGTGCGCTCTCTCCAAATCTACACCAACGTCCCTATTTAGGGACAGGTTGCTAGTTTGTTTTATTTCAACTCGAAAGCAGATACGTCAGCGAAATCTTTGTGTTTCTGTGATACCCAAAAATGAATTAACTGTATACTAGTTATAAAGTAAAAAATGAAAGTAAAAATTTAAAAATTAAACGCACCTCTGATAATGCTCGATATAAAGCTAAAAATAAATTTATTCTATTAAATTCGGACGGAGGGACGGCAAAATGAATACCTAATTACTTCAATGAATACATTATCCCTGAGCCATATCGAACTCGTACTGTATCATGCAAGTTAAAAATCACTTATCTATATGGTACTACCACTTTAGTGCGTCAGGAAAGTTAGGGTTTAACATTTTATTCCCACTTCATTTTCCTCATAACTACCAACTGCAATTTCCTGGAGAAATGGTTGAATTTAATATTTACTCGCCCGTTGCAGATTCATTTCTTTAAATGAAATATTCCGTATTTTAACAGTATACCTTAAGGCAGGCTACATGATTTAATTTGAGCAAACATGAGCTTGAGTTTATACCCTGAAATTACAGAGATTGAAGTACCTAAATGCTGAACACTTTCAACCACCCTCGGTGAACCGACTCTCCATTTCCGTTCTCTGTAATAGAGTGACAAGCCCGGTCCCTGCCTAGCTTTGAATATTAACGGTCATATTTACGGACAAAATTTGTTGTCCGTCAGAGATTCTCGCTCTTTCTATTATGGGGCCGTACTCCCTTCGTGGCACAACTCCCTTACCTCGCCACCCCAAAAGAAATGTATCACAAATGCGTGAAGAAAAACTCACGCAATAAAATATAAACAATTTGACTTGGCCACCCACAACAATAAATCGTTAAATGGTCTGGACCAATGGACGGCACCTTAGGTAGTGGAGCTCACTAGCACACAAATACCTCCACACACCAGCTCGCTTCCCAAGGTGCCGTCCATTGGTCCAGGCTACTAAACAATTTATTGTTGTGGTTGGCCAAGTCAAATTGTTTATATTTTATTGCATATGAGTTTTTCGTCACGCATTTGTGATAAATTCGTTTTGGGGTGTCGAGGTAAGGAATTTGTGCCACGAAGTGAGTACGGCCCCATAATGGAAATAGCGAGAATCTCTGACGGACAACAAATTTCGTCCGTAAATTTGACCGTTAATATTCAAATCTAGGCAGGGACCGGGCTTGTCACTCTATTACAGAGAACGGAAATGGAGAGTCGGTTCACGGAGGGTGCTTTCAACTTCGGGCGAATATACGCATATGAATGGATTTTTTCAAGAAAATTTTTAAGAAAGTAAAGTTTACATTACACTTTAAACTAAATTCCGTTTCATGTCACCGCACACACTTGAGCACGTCAGACAACAGAAAAGGTTTGCACGTTGCAGGAAATATTTGGAAAATATATTGAAGCGAGGACCTGTACCTGTATTGCATAAATGAAATATTTAATATCTTTCATTATTGCGGCTTCATTTTCATGTCAATTCATTTACGGAATATTCTAGTAACACAGCGCAACCACTTTCAAGGAGGCTTTTAAGTTGTCCACGCTGAAATTCGAGTACGTGAGTTTGTTTGTTCATAGCAATTTGCACTTCCAATGTGTGATGATTTGTACATTTTGTTGAATTTTCTCTTCCGCATTACATTTAATTACCTTGACATTGCATACCTATGCCGAAAAATGCTCGAAGATAAATGTACTTCTTGACGATTATAGTTTGCATTTTTAATTAGAATTGCCATCAAGGTAAAGTCCTTTGGAATGGGTGAGTAATTATTGTCAGCAGCGTAATTAAAGCAGTGCCTAAAGTTTGGGACTGATAAAACGGTGAAGTGATAATCGTTACAAAGCCGGTTTCCTGAATGTGATTATAAATAGTTAAAAACGCGGAAGTACAACTATTTAGCAACCGTACGTTATAATATAACCCACTTTCTAGACAACAAACACAATTTATATATGACAGGACCAGGAAGTCGGTTGCTTGCGAATATGAAACTCCAATAGTTCCGTACCGAATAACAATCAATGGAATGACATGGCCATCGTACTGGATGGCTTTAGGCGTTAACATTTCACTACACTATGACTACCTATGGCTTCCTGGAACTACTTTTCCTGGTTTTCATTTGTCACTCGATAATCAAGCAAGACGGAGCACTACGTTTGACGCAATCATTGTAGAAACACCTGATGTAATTCGTGATAATCTTTCGATCACATGGAAATCCACTATACATCAGTAATCAGGAAAACCCTTCTGCAAAGGCGTTGGTAAAATACCAGATTAAATAGAAACTCAGCATGCTGCAAAAACATTTGAAATTTCTGCGTTTGGCTTGTAATTCGGCTGAGCTCTTGGTTGGGATTTTGTTTTACTGGGATAGGAAAACGGGCACATTGCGTATGCTAAAGAATATCAAGGTTAGGAAAAATAAATTGAAGACAAAATGCATTTTACACTTCCTGTTACTGAATCTTCTGGCAGTTTGTGGAGTCTACGAATTCGTAATCTCGAATCGTAGTCCCAGTAGTTTAATCTACAAATGTCTCTACGCATTTGGACTTGCATGTAATTTTTCAGGACAATGCTACCTTCAAACTTGTAGGAAACATTCAGAAGCATTTTGTGTATTCGTGAATGGCCTTCTGGCATTTCCAAAATACCTACCAAAATCTTGTTTTCGATCACGCCCAAACGGAGGAAAACCATCCATCATTAACACATTCATGGCGTATTTGATTTTCTGGGCTTGTTGGACGGTTCCCTTTGTCTACCTGTATGGCTTTCACTGGAGGAATCCGTGTAGAGTAGGAGTGGTGGGATATTGGCTATTGCCGGAATGTTGGTCAAACCAAATTGGGAAACCATTTATTGAGAACTGGCTTTTGACCGGTTTCATAAAGTTTATTCTAAAACTCTCCGTGCTCCTTCTAAACCATTGGATGTTTTCCTTTGGACTAAACCTAGCAGGTTTACTAGTGAGCTTCGTCATGATCATGTGTATTGGTACCTTTCGGATGCATTTAGACATGTAAGATACGGTTTTAAAAATCTGGTTTGCACAATGACCATTTTAACATCTGCAAATTATTGCACTATTTGTTTTACTTTAGGCTTCTGAATGTCTACCTGGCCGGTGTGGTTCCACCCTCTGACTTTGCTCTGTACTACCGTATCCTTCAGATACTCTCAATCTACATGAATGAAATTCTGCAGAAAGTACTTGTTGGATTCGTAATTGCTGTAATTGCGATTCAATCATGCTCGTTAGCAGCCCTAGTAAAATCTTTGATGACATTCGAAGAGGATGGTGTTTTCAAAATTGGCCTCTTCGCTTACCTTGCTTCAAACTGCATGCTTATCCTGATCCTTCTAATTGGCGGCATGTCCAAAGTTTTTTCGCAGTCACATGCAAATTTTGTTCAATTTAGACAACAGTGCCATGCAAAAGTCGGCACCAGAACGGAATTTAAGCTGCTGCTGAAGATCCATAAAAGTTGCTTTCTCGTAAAAGTTAAATTTGGTTCTCTCAACTTTCTCGATAATTTGACTCCGTTAAATTGCGTTGACTTTGCGAACAATCTTGCTGCAAATATGCTACTTTTGGACGTTTAGACCCGCAGTGGGTCAAAAGCCAAACACAATCACTACCGTATGACGTTTCCTTTGATACACGAGTTTCTTTCTCTATCTTTCTGAGTACACGAGTTGTAAGTATAAAGTGCAATATATTGTTGTCATTTTTGATCATGTCCTTGATTATTCAAAAATTAAAGTTAAGCTGGCACGTTGTCTAGAACCCCATGTTTTAAAGCCTTCGTTCTGCAAAATAGATTAACATTACACATATTTATCTAGCCAATTAGGAACGGAGACGGAGCAACATCGTGCAGATACGTGATTGAGAATAACCGGTAAAAATCTATTGATAAACAACATTACGACCACTAACGAGTTCACTTTTGGGAATGAAAATTGAATGATCACCTAGTAACATATTACTTGGTGGCATAATTTTAATTTCTCCTATCAGTTTGGCTCTTCTTTCCGTCCAAAGAGCTGTTAAAATGACTTTTTTGCCGTTTCTACTTTTAGAGTTTAATCGTTTATGAGATGTGCACTCGCATTAAATCATTTGATTCTGATCAGCAAAAACGACCACCAATCAATTACCACTGGTCGGAATAATTATGAGTAACTAGGTTAGTTGAATGGTTGTTGTGTTTATATTGAAATGTGCCATCATAAGAGGTGATTTCGCCAGTTGCGCGATAAAGTATGGTGATGATATGTTTGCTAGATATTTGCCTTTTTACTCTGTGGATTATACATATTTGCTTGTGAATTTCCATTTGGTGAAACCCCCTTGTTATCAGGTAGTATCAAATTGGATTAGGATGGTATCGCTGCGAATCACAACTAGCATACAATTGCAGTGAGCACTCACTTCATTCGTAAAATTCATAGCAGTATTAGCTAGCTCTAAAAGAATTATGGGGGAAGCGTTTTCGCTCGAATATTACATTGAGAGATTGGCTTTATATACTTCATTTCGCATTTTCCGTTATCGACTAATCCTTTGAACTCGCATGGCGCAACCCAATATCTACAATCATTTATTGCACATAAGCAAGCCTAACACATCCAGACAATCGTTGTGAAGCAACATTTTCCGGATCACGGCGGCAACTTTTCCACATCTTTAATCGTAAACTTTTTCCATCAACACAAACGCATCTGTATACTTATTTGATTCTGAAATTGTGCTCTATTGAAACCTATGGCGTGGAATTGAAAATCATCAACTCCAATGGAGATGAACACAATTTCACCTTTCGAAAGCATGCGTAATAGTGAAAAGTGTTAACTATAATGATGATGCAGTTCGTTAAACCAATACTTAAATTGCGTCAATCCACATTTATTGTAACAAGAAAGTGGTTAAAGAATATAATAGGTGCCATACTAGATGATGAAAGATTTTAACAAATATTGACCGATTTTGAAACTTGGATTTGGTGGATTTTTAAAGACTGCTGAATTGCAAGAAATATGAACCCAAGAAGGTGCAAAAACTAATTTCGATGGAGTGTGTGTTTGCAATATTATTGGACAATCTTGTTGCACTGATAATATAATACTGTGGAGTACAGATTATAAACATCTGTAGTATTTGGTTTATACAATTCGCTGGAATTCCTATCTTGTGTCGTTATAGCGAAATGTCATTTAAGTTTGTGACACAGGGCTTAAACGGTTGAATAGTTAAGCATAAGATGATTAACTACAGTGTTGCTTAATGTCGATTAATGACACATTTTTGCTCAAGGAAGGTTATATGATGTATTAGTTAATCATACCGGACATAGTACATACAGCAATATGTACTATGTCTAAACCTAGAGAAACGATAAGCAGGTGCCAAACAAAATCCTTGAATGTCGTCTCCTGTATAACAGTTCATCACATTTGTTGTATTTTTTAAGTTGATATAGCACTTTCCGCACATTTTCCCAAAATATATTAACTTCAATAAAAATTGAATGAATATTTGCTTTCAAAATATTTTTATGGAATGGCAACCTAATTAATGACACACTGCAAAAGTCAAACTTGTTTCAATTTCCGGTTGAATCGTGACGATAGGCGTTGGTTTCTGATCCGAAATGTTGATGTACTTGAGATCGTGCTCCCTCGCTGTTGCTCGTGTTCCTGACCATTGATGTCTTAAATAGTACCACATCTCCAACTGACAATCAATTGGATGCAAGAAGACGATATTATGGTTGTGCCTTTTTTTAAAATAATTAAATCTTACTGGTATATGGTGGAATGAATACATTTTGCCACTCAATTCAGGTAGCAAACGCCGTAATTTAAATTTACGTACGATATCCAAATTTATACTGTTGTTAGATTGTCGAGACGCTAGTCAGTGAGGCTATTATTAGTCAAACGGTAAGTTCATGTGTGTGGCACCTATGGCAAAACTTATTTAGATTACGCAAAATGCCGATTTGATGATACGCTGGAAATTCCTAACTGTATGTCACGCGATCGCTTACCCTTACAAAACATTTGCGTGATCATATTGTCGAATCGGTCATTTCAATTACAATTTAAATAGCAAGAGTGAGGTGATCCATGCTTAATAGGCAGATTCTTCTTCGATTCTTAAGCGACCCTTTGTTTTATATGTGTTAGAAATATAATTGTCAGATATATTTAGAGAGCAGAGAACGCTGCCCAAACGTCATTTATATCTCTCACTTTTGTTATGACCAAATTCATCGCTACTCAAGTTTTCCATATATACAGCTTTTGTCGTTAGCTGACAGATACGATAGCTTCAAGATACGATTATAAAACATTATGATAGCCACAATTATGTTCGCATAAATAACTGTCATTACAAAATAAAAACTTATAGAGATTAAGATACACATCTTGACACGGTTTATCAAGTGGGATCATACTGCGCAACCAGAACTATTAACTAAGTTTTACGATATTGTTATAAGGACTTGTAAAAGATCCGCTATGTATGTTTGCTTGACGTTTATGTCTGAAGCGGTTTGTCTACATTGTAATATATTTACACGCCATTAAGCGGATTTGGCGTCGACGGGGAGTTTAATCTTACAGAGATCAGAAGTAAAGAAGGTTTAGGTGAGATCAAAATGCAAGTCGAATCGCTTCATTGCAATCCGTCGTTAACAAAACTGTCAAATCCAAAGTTTCTCCGTTTCATAAATAATGCAGCAGGTTACGTACGAGAAGTCCAACTTACAGTTAAGAATTTTCTATAATTCGATGATACGTACGATAATTACGATGATGATAGGGCGCTTAGTAAACACTAATATTATAACACGTGCAGTGTCATCTGACTGGAATAGTTTGTTGATTATGCGTCCTATGTGTAGGGGTCAAATTTAAAACTGGTTATATCTGGAAAAAGATGATACTTGCATCAGGTTGTCGTAAAAATGCAATTATTATGATAATTAAGAAGGTACAAAATATATTCATTCACAATTGGTAGTACATGGAAGAAATGGGAGAGATACAACTACTGTATGGTAATGCACATAAAAGTAAAGCGATTTATCCATCTGTAATTTGGTGTCCGCTTCCATTAAGAAGATACTTTCTGGAAGACGTGCCAACTACTCCTTCCGAAAATTAAATTATTTAGCTCCACAAAGCAACGAAGCGACGAAAATGTGCATACATTTTTAATTACCAACTTTATCTGAAAGTCACAGTTACGTTCAGTCTCATGGGTGATATTTAACAATCTTACTGACCTGCACCAATGCAGCTAATGTATTCAAATCAAATAATATGTAACATGTCAAAAGATGTCCTACCACAATTCAAAATGTATATTAAATGAATTAAATGAAAGATATTCAGAGTTATTTCCTACCTAAAATTGACAAGGATTGTGAACATTACTTTCAGATAGTATCTGTTTATCTATCTTTGCCGCACACAGATGCCCAAGTATGTAAGTTGGGAGCCTGGCCATTAAAACGAACATTAGGTTAAGAGTAAGGAACGCAGTTAACGGGGATGTTTGTGGTTCAGAAGTATTAGTAATTATGGGTGTGTATTCTGTCTGATTAAATAATTGCAGAGCGTTTGGAAGCAGTAAAGCGCAATATCCTTTATACTTTAACATTATCTAGAATGCGGGACAAGAAATATGATTTTAGCACAGTCAGAACAAGTAAATCAACTACTGTATATACAAAGAACTGAAGTAAGCAGTTGTTTTGATTTTTGTAATTTGTTTTTCATGATAATAATGGTAGCAACTAGAATTGGATATCGCACTTGATGTAATATCGTCATCGTAGGGAGAGTAAACGATTCAACTGTTAAACTAACAATTTGCACCGAGGTTGCAAATATGTGGAAGTTTTCTACAGATTGTCATTTTTAATTCGGTGTCAGTAAAGTATCTATATTTTAATTACTGACATTTCATATGTATCGAAGTGACTGAGAGTTTTTGTCACTGTAAATTTACAGTGTTCATACTTAAAACTGCCTTATGACGGAATAAATACGTAGCTTCCGACAAAGCTCAAAACTAATATTACAACGAAAAAAGTAATGGTGCAAAACCCTTGTGACCCTACTTCCCAACCCAGATGTTTTTGCCTTTCTTTAACGCCAACTACACAAATAATTTGCTTCATGAATGCAACCTTGAGTACAGGTGCATGGCTCCCGGCTTACAGTAGCTGACAAAAAATCGTACGACAGTTCACATTAATCCCAATTTTAGGATTACCAGCTGTACATGCTTTAGGCACAATTAAATATTACTCGAAAATGAAATTACGGTTCCACCTTTCTTATTTGTTATTTGAGTGTTTTTGTTTTTCAAAGTGATCTGGCATACCTAGTACTCAAAGATCATCATCAGTGGCGATTAGTAATTTGTAAAACATTGTGGGAAATGTTGCGCTTAAATTTGTCTGGAACAGATCATATTAGCATTTGCGTGTATATATAAATTGATGTCTTCTTATGGAGTTGCATACACTATAACAACAATTATCCTGTCCACTACATCGGGAAATCGCAATATGTTCCTGTGTGAAAATAAGGCACACCAGAATTTAATAAGAGCTACGGAAAGAGGTGTCGGAAATAACATCACTTAACTGTAGAAACCTGTTCAATTGCATCGCTCTATTTAATCAAATTCTAGAAAATCCGACTTATATACTCCCGGAATTGGGAAAGGTATATAAGCAGTTGTACAATCATAATTATTGCATTTTCTACAAGTCGTTGTAGCAATTTTGGGTATACAATGAAGCCGAAGATTGTGAACGATGAGCCCAGTGATTTTGGCAAATGGTAGATCAGCTTGACGTGATATTAATTGGTCAGAGATGATGTACTTCATTGATGTGTGTATTTATGTTTTGTTTTTGGATGTAATGTGTGCTATTATGCGGGTTGGAAACGCTATATTTGAAAGTCCAATACCATTTGTTAAAACACGACATTTTTACGCGAGAGAAACGACTATTTATTAAATGTGTATTTTGTTGTTGATTTATTAGTAGTCTTATCAAAATCTGAATATTTCAATTTGTCAAACTGTTGGCACATAAATTTGTTTGCACTTCTGTCGTGATTTACAAGAAGTCTTATATCGTGCATCTCTAACATTCCCTATGATTTCCACCGGAAGTGCTCGGAAGCCAATCCGAATTTTAATGCAATAACTTCAGAAATGGTGTACTTGAAAACATCGTAAAAGTAGTTCCATTTAGACTGAATTTATAAAGAAATTTTACGAATAAAATGGTTTGAATCCAAAAGCTCAGTACACAAATTAAACTCGCCTTTCTGTTCTGGACGTTTGCTTGCAGGTGAGGTTGCGAACGTTCTGTAAAACTGATTGATGAAAGTAACGCTTGAAAATATGCGGTACAAACAATAATGATTCCACTTAAATTATATATTGGAAAATATCACATTTTAGGCGCAGATTTCAAATATATAATCCGATTTTACATAAAGTGTTTACTTTAAAAGATAGAAGCTCCGACTGTTAAACCATTCACTATGGACACAAATGCTCATCATTTTCGAATTCTACGCGTCGAATTTGCTTAAATCTGATATACACTAGTTCAAAAACATATGTTCGTTATGATGTACAGACGAACAGGCATACTGTCTAATGTCAAACGTAAGGTTTACACCAAACTGATTTGATATTCGGATTCTACGCCCAGGTTTGCCCAAATTTCAATATTTTGTTTTACTGACCTCGACTTACACTTCAAAATTGTGCCTAGTCAGACATAATTCAACTTTTGTTTAGTAATAATTAAATGTTTCCAGAAAACGTTTAGGAAAATGCAAGCTCAAGCAACCCTTAAATATCATATTCTTTCGTTCACATTGAGTAGCAGCTACGTTAATTGCTTGTAGCTTTAATATGATCGTATTTTAATACGGCTATCAAAAAGCCATTACAAAATTCACGCCGGTCTTTCTTTCCTAAACTCATTTACTACTTTTACTCAACAGAGTTCCAAATGGGTGATCTTTCAACCGACGAAATTGTCACGGTCATTGAAATACTCCGATCGGTCGTTGGCGTATTACATTGAATTCAGGGGAGCTTGATCTGAAGGTGTTTACATCTCATTCACTTTCGAATATATTTTTGAGAAGAGAATTGCTTAGGCGTTTGCTATTTTATGCACGACGTGAGGGGTTGATTTCGTTTTCCAATTGTTCTGTTGTAAACAATATTAATTTTTAATATTCACGAATACAACCCGATGCGCAAAAAGAGTCAGAATTGAGTTGGCCAAGTCGGTAGACGTTCGGGTTATAATTGGCTTTCAGAATTACTAAAACCAACTTCCTACCGTTCTCGTATCGAATGACTTTGACCATTATGAGTTATTTACTTCGGTTAGAGTTCGGGTGGACTTCCGGCCGTATTCTGTTTTTCTGAAAAACCAACACACTACATTTGAATGTCCGTCGTCAACTTCCGGACCGTTATTCAGCCGATTTAGTGTTGATTAACAACGACAGTGTTAAACTTAAAATTTTAACCCCATTTTACGGGGTTTTCTTATCCTACCTGAAATGATGTAAAGATGTCAAAGCACGAGGAAGAGCGGAATGTTGATTTTTTATTTCCGTGCACGGATGTTAACAGTTTCCGGACTTCTTATACTCATTAAAATTAAATTTTGACGAACAAAGCTTTCTTCTTTAATTTGTGCCAGTTTTCAAATTCACAGATTTTGAATAATAAAATACTGAGAAACATTATCCTGCCTACACTCCTAATGATATGTACATTATCATAAAGTCTGCACAACCATGGTCGCGTCTAAATGCTGAACGGAATTCATTAATTGTATGTTACATCGTCCACCATCCGATAACTGATTTTGACGGGAATATGATTCTGTAATTTGCTAGATTGTAAAAGCATAATCTAATTAGATGACATAATGTGGTAACGAATGTCCATATAGTCTTCCCAGCAGCTACAATTCGAATGTAAATGCTAGTTTTATGCTCCATAAGAAAATACAGAAATGCCACAGCAAGTCCATGTAGGAAAAGAAGAAACACAGCAGAGAGATTGCCCTTCATGCTGGGGGGCCTCAAGGTGGCATCCTGCAATACTGGAATGAATTTTGTCACCTCCTGTATATAATCCGAAAACCAGTTCCAAATTCCAAATGTTTTGAAGGTTTGTGCTCTACGAATGACATTAAGATTACTGGAGACAACAAAGTGAAATCCAATTGATAAATTAACATAAGCTTCCTTGTCCACATTTATTCGGTAGTGCGGATGAGCTTTAAAAAGTCTAGATGCGTATTCTTTGGCTTTGAATGCGGGAAGTAAAAGCGCAGATTTGTTGCACGACTCGAGATGAGTCCACGTTGCATTGGCTTGTGACGCTAATAAAATTGTGTTTGTCAATTCTTTCATACCGAGATAGCTCATGGACTCAATTGTGGACCAAAATGCAGAATTACGAGTAGCCTCGTCCGCGAAAAAATTGTGGTGTTGGGGTGCAAAGATGTATGCTTCTCTATGGTACTCATTGCCTCTGTTTTGCTCCTATCGTGCTTCACAATTTTGCTCCACTGTAAAACTTCTGAATAAGCCACAAAAGAAAAATCCAGGGACCTAAAAAATTCCACAGAATGTTGCGATTTTTCTGGAATAGGCACTCCCAAAGACGATAGCAATACGTCCCTAAATTTTTGGTTGACAAAAACGCTCGTTACTGACATTGTGTAAATTCTGAATCTATCTTCAACCAGCTCCATAAATTTTGTGTACGGTAGCAATTGCCTTGAAGAGACCATCTTGTCGATATTCGTACTTTTGAATCCACCAGATAGAACTATTGCAGCCAGTAATGCTGAGACAATGATAACCCGCAATCTGCAATGATTTAGCAGAACCTGAGGAAACGGGTTGCCCTGCTCCAGTAAAAGTCTGACGTAATGCATTAGATGCTCCGGCATGTGCATATTTGTACCTACATTCATGGATACGACATGGTTGATCCACAAGAGAATCAAAGATGTAATCAAGATACCAATCCATACATAAATGTCGTACAACTTCACTAATTCATTCAGTCGGAAGCGAATCCATCCCTTGTCGCCTCCGCAACTCACGAACACCAAATTTTGGACATGTTCGTTGTAAGACAGATGGTGTGGTTCCGCATTCTGATTTATCGCTAGAAAAACGTGAAGTTCATTTGGATGAAAATCTATTTTACCTTCATCCGAAATAAATTTACCCCCTTTGCAGGTAAACCAGAGTCCAAGAAGGTTTCCTACATGGAGTGTAGCATTTGAAATGATGTCAAAAAGAACTGAGGCGACCGCGGAGGCAAACAAATTGTCTGGGGAAGAACCTTGCAGGTTGGAGGATGTGACTTTTTCCAAGCGCTTGAAAGGTAAAAGTGACTGACAATTCGCCAATTGATTTAAAAAACTTACAACCGGAGATGTAGTACGTGAATGTTGTAAAATCGCCCAATGTGTTTCCTCCTCCTTCAATGTGAAACTGCTGAAAAAATTATCAACATCGGCACATGTCCAAAAGTATTTCCTCCATCTTATCATAAACCGTTGAAGTTGGCAGATACTAAATTCCTTTTGTTGGACTGCTTTGATTGGCGTTGGGATATTGGAGTTGCTTTCACCAAAGTAGCCATATGCCGCACTAAACAAATTGCAGGTATGGTAATCCCGGTTTGGGCTATTTGCGTATTTCTCCAGCGGGAAATGCAAGTAGTTAACGAATATGTGTATCTTGCCAATTTCTTCCGCTTTAATTAGCACACGTTCCTGTTCTGTTGCCTCTGTCATGCAGTAATCAAATATCGATAGAAAGTTCATATCCATAAAGATTGGTTATGTTGCCTGAACCGAAAATTGGACCTCACAATTCCAAGGTCGCGTTCGTGAAGCATATGTATAAAATTGTTAACTCGTGCAGAGTGCTTCGAACCTATACATATCAGGAGATAAATAGGGCGACCAATATTTTGACTGACTGCAATTGGGTACGATGCCATTTTTCACAACCAAGGTTTCGTTACCGGATATATACGGAGTCCACATAAATATGTTTGATTCCCTTTTTCGTTCGATATCAAAACTCATTGACACTTGAGGACGCCGTTGAATAACACCATATTGTGGCCACTGGATGTTATTGTTTTCAAAGTTATCAATAACAAGATGACACTTTCGTCCGTTAAGGTATTGCAAAAGATTGGAAATGTTGAAGAAAATGTCTCGTCCAGAAGATGCTTCATTAAGCGCTTTCAGGCTTGAATACCTTCCCCTGTTGGACTTATCAAGTCGACTGACGGGAAAATGTTTCAGTGGTGTAACGAAACAATGGCGACAATACCTGACGTATACCTTTCCGCTAACATTTTCGATTGAAACGGAATAAAAAATAACTAAACATATCACAAAAGCAAGGGCACTCATTTTTGCAAATTACTTATATTTAACTATAATTACAAGGTTGTGAGTTTTAACAGCAACGTCGATACCCTCACTGGCGAATACAGGGTAGGGCAGCCAGGGCATTTGCCCTACCCTAAAAATTTGGATGAGGGGGGAGATTTGAAAACGTTAGTAATAAATTACCCATCGAATTTGAAAATTACCCATAATTATCTTTCTTGCTATAAAGATCTGTTTGAGTTGTGTGTCAATACAAGTGTATTCCGTGTTGTATAGAAATTAATCCTGTATAAAGTAATTTGGCTTGGAACAAGATCAGTTCCGTTATTGTGTATATATTACTAAATTTTAGAACGCAAATTGAGTGAATTCTGTTGCTCTGTCTCTAATTAGTATGTTTTCAAAGCAACAACTCTTTTGAATCTCGGAACGTCTTTTAAAATATTTCAACACTAAAAATCATTTTACTGCATGATAATAGTACTTGCAAAGGGCGACTTACTGGTAAAGTTTTGCGACCTCAGATCATCTGGTACATGATTGATGTACCTTTTTGCATCGTAATCAAAGGAATATTATCTAGGTAGGAAGTATTTTAAATTTTCTAATTCAACCTATGAACTTAAATTTCTCACAGCGCCCTATTAATCGCGGGTCAACTGTGAGAAATATAAGATTATAAGTCGAAATTTGAAAATCTAAAACACTTTTTACCTAGATAATCTCCTTCTGCTTACGATGCGAAAACGCGTGTCGCTCTATCTTTAAAATTGAAGATTGTGAAGACAATTTTCTGAAGCAACTCTTTGATACACTTTGACCTCTCAACCCTGCACCAGATCACCTGACGTCGCAAAACTTAGCTAGTTCGCCACGTGCAAGTGTTATTTGTATGTAGCAAAAGCATTCTTACTCCTGAAATATTTGAAAAAAAGCGTTTCGAAATTCAAAGGAGTTACTGAAATACTAAGCAACCATGAACGATTTGATATTAGGTTTAATTGCGAATCTTTAAAATGGTATATGTTACGAAAATTTACTTGCCGGTCGTTTTGCCGTCATTTAGAATGTTAAAGCTAAATGAAATTTAATTATATTGCTACAATAAGGATTATTTCTCTAAAGCAACTTCTGACAAAGCAACTATTTTGCTGTAGTTCAGAGCAAAATATCTCGAAACAATAAGCAATATATGTATGTAATGACTGGGATATATGCTTCGTGGGAGCTGAGAATGAAGGTGCATGTGTTAAGGAAAAATACCCATGTATAATTTAATGCTATTGAAAATTTTCTGTTAATCGTAGCCGTCCAAATCTGACATTGATGGTACATATAGCCGATTATTATATTCACACATATGTATGTTCACCAATATATGTAATTTCTTTGTGTGTGCTATCAAATTTACAAAGACGAAAAACTTTTCAATTGCAAGCTATTTGGCATTACTCTTGGTCGTCACAACTCATTCAATCACTCGTTTTTCAGTTGTTGAAATAAAATGTAGAAATTCTTAATAATGCTATATTACGGAACGGGCACCTTCACATTACTGTCCTGCCTGCAACACTAACATAAGCTGTCCGAAAATAATAAGCGATGATATTTTCGTAGGCGAACCTACAACAATAAAATGACGTCAATAAATATAATAGATTATGCGTTTTCAATACGTGGGATTAGTAGTGCACGCTAACAAAAGTATGGTTTTCAAATCAGTTCGAACTCAATGATGTTAAAATTCAGAAGCGTATTTCATCAAACCATTGCTTAACGTAAGCTTTTGTATATTTGGGACACCTATTATTAACAAAGACAAGTTTTAGTAGGATTAAATTAGACATAGGCAACTTTCATGTAACACGTAACGTAACACGTGCAGCTTCATTTTCAGCTCCCACTTAACATGCATCCCAGTCATCACATACAAATTACTTTTTCTTTCGAGATATTTTGCTCTGTACAACAGCAAAATAAAAAAAGTAGGGTTTTACGTACGGATATTCCGCATCAGCGAAAAATTCTCTACAAATAGGTATAATGTCATCCAAATATCGAGGGGACCGTTTCATTACTTTACGTGTGAGTGTTTCATAAATTGCATTTCCGTTTTGGAATCTCGCCTCTCTTGTGCTTTTATTCAATTTTTGTAACGCAGCTTATAATAAGAAAACCTCTAAAAATTTATATTCGCGAACGTTTGGGGTAAAGTGAGGCCGATTGCATGATCCTTGCCCTACCCTGGCTGAAAGTCTGTATCCGCCCCTGTACTCCGGTAGCTAAATAAATATTTGCAATTTTATCTTGACTAAAAGGTACTTGCTCGTACTAACAGTCCGAGGTTGAATTCTTCCAGGTTTACGGTGACGGATAGTTCCAAGCTTATCGTTGTGATTTTCTAATGATGTTGATTATCTCCTATGCTATAGCTACTGGCATTACACTTCTTGATACAAACTACGAAATGGGAAACTGCTTTTTAATAATTTTGGCAGTGCGGCCTTGTAGCTTATCGTATATAATATATTTGTACTATGTAATATGTCGTTACAGAAGTTAAGAAGAATACTAAAAACCCTGTATTATAAGAATATTAACGTGTGAACTAACAGGGCTGCAAACACTGATCACGCGTGAATGATAGCCATTAAAGTCGTATCGTGGAACATCAGAAACAGGATGTGGGTTTTAAGATGTTAGTATGCTGTGCATTAGCCGATATTTGACAAGATATATAGATGTTGGCATTATTGTAGTTTTTCTAGTCTCTTTTTCGGCATCAACTCTGACCGATTGCGATATATCTAAAGAAAACCCAACGCTTCCGTTATATCGTTATGCAAAGTAGACGAATGGACTTTTCGGACAGGATGTGCTGGCACCAGCGTTAATAGCGATACAAATATATAACTATTGATTGATTGGCTGATGTTCCAGCATATATTCTCGAAATAACTAGTACATACGAAGCAGTATGCTGGAACATAGCTTAACATAAAATGTTCGCCATTGCTGTTGCCGTAGGCATCTAATTTTGAGCACTGTTACGCGACAGCACATATGTGGGAAGACTACACAAAGGCACTATTAGAAATTTGACTGAAGGGATTGCTACACTTGCACTTGGCCGGTGATCCCACACGTATGCATGCATTCCTGCTCCACGCTAAAGTGTATGCATGGTAAGATACTAGTTTCGTAACCATCCTATAGTTATTTTGAGAAGCAAATGGCGAAAACTCCAGTGAAATTAATTGCTTGCTGAGATACAATTGTCTTGTCATCAAATATTCCATTTATGTGAATCACATAACCTATTTGTGAACACATCGGTAGAGCAGTAGAGCATACATTGCTTAGGAACTCATGTTTCCTAGACAATTGCTAGGAATACGGTGGAGTGTATCGCGGGATAACGTATCAGTGTGAAGTCGGAAGTCGGATATATGGGCCCAAGCGATGACAGCAATATGAGGAAATAATATGCTTAGAATGCTGCTTTTCCTTCATCAACAATGTAAATATAGTAAATACTGCCTCTGCACCCATCCATTCAAGCATATCAAGAAGAATACGTCATCGATGTCCAAGGAATATGGGTTGGGCGTATGAATTTCTAGTTTGTCCAACCCAATCAATTCATCACCATGTACTAATTTCATATAAATATAGCAACGCATTTCGAAGACGAGGTATTCATTCACGTCATGACGCCACAACAATATTATGGGAAGTACTTGGATTTTATTTGACGAAAGATCTTGGCAGGTATCATTGCTTCGTTTGGTCGTTTCGGAGTCATCACAACTTTGACTATGGGGGAATTGCCATTATGAGATACAGCTTTTATCCAAACATGTAGCTTTGAGTTCAACGTCCAAGCATTCGTATCTGGAGCCAAAGCCAGACCCAGCTGCTGACGCACATTTTTGAATTCCGTTGCCGAATAATTAAAATAATAACTCCATATGTGGAACGTTTTATTACAAATTAGTTACAATTTATTGTAAAACAATGTGAAGCACTCGAAGTATTTGATGCTTGACAAATATCACTGCATATTTATACGGAAATCTGAAAACAAAGATGCGGCAAAGACATAATCCAACCCGATTCATATTACTTTGGAATTTTCTTCAAAAGCCCAGTGTTGTTCACTCGGGGATGTATCCAGAAGCAAGAAGCAGCAAGTAATTAAATTGAAGCGAAATTGTTCTGGTTAACTAAGGATCTGCATTCTCGTACCTTAGACACCATCTTTAATAAACGTGATGGCTTGAAGATTTTTATTTTGAAAGGTTATTTTTTATTCTCAATATGTGTCCCATCACGCAGTCCCAACTTAATAATTGTTTATACTAGTTCGCAGAAGTAGTGCCGCCACTGAGGCATTTCTTTTATTTTATTGTGAATTTTGTTGATAACAGAAATATAATTATGATCCTTTATCCCTTCGTATAGAGGATAACTCACATGCATACCGATTTCAATACAATGTTAATGGGTACACTATGATATCTATCAGTTGAAAATAATTTATCTAAATTGAAATAAGTCCTGTATCTTTACGTCATTATAAAACGGAGGAACTGTGATAATCAGAATTCATCTCGTTCTAACGGCATAATGAGCATCTGAATTAATTTATAAGCGGTTGAATTATTTCATATAAAATACTCATGACGTCTCATGGCTTTATTATTACCACGTCCGACTTTATTCAAGATATAATTGAAATGAGATTTAAATTATAATTCACTATTACCCAAGTCAAATCAAATTCGTAATGCGCTACTCACGTCGATCTGCTAAGGAATTTAATAAGCATGTTAACACTTATTAAATGCAAGTTGTGTGGACTTCAACATTTGGCAGCTCATGCAAACCGACATGGTTCAGTTATTGATCCAGAATATGTATTCTTGGAGAAAATTATCGTGTGTCTATCGCAGATGCGATCTGAAAGAATATCAACTTTTCATAAATCTGATAAACATTGGAAATCTGTAAGCTGCTAATCTGTTATACAAATGGCAAACAGTGGTGCTGTAATTTGATAAATGACCTATCAGACACTAATAATTGCAACTGTTAAGGTGAGTGGACGAATAGAATCAAAATATGATTCTTATGTCAATATTGTTCCTAACTTTAGCTCATCAACAATTAGTTCAGCAGCCCTATATTAAACAAAATAACCTAACCAGAGTAAAATCGTACATTTTCCTCTTCAATTTTGTCCATCCGCTAAACCTAAAAACGATTGATTCAATGAACTGTTTGATTATTTGTATATGAAATCTAACTTAAATATTCCACTTGAATGCAATATTCCGCTACTACCTGCAACCTTATCATATAATAGTATATTGAATTGACGAAGGATATGACAGAGAAAGATCAGAATCCATCCAACGCTCCGGACCCGAAGCTCAATGCAATGCGTCAACGACCGAGTATGATAATTGTAAGCACATGCGAATTTCATTGTATCATAGATTATATGCGTGCTGTTACTTATTAGGTATATGGACACAAAAGATAGTGAGGCAATGATTTTACAAAATGTTGTTTAACTTTGCAATTGTTAATTTGATATTCGAATAAAAACATAATGTACTCAGACACATTCATTAGCTGGTGCGAACTTGAATTAGTGTGGAGTAAATAAAATGATATTGATGAAATGTTTGAGAAAGAGTTGGGTCAGTAATTTTCCAGGTAGAAAATATTTTGCTCTACATTTCGTTAGAATACTCTTTACGGGATTGCGTACAAGTCTCTTAAAAATAGACAGACTTCAGCAAAGATTAATGCAGTGCCCGACATAAAAATAATTGTCCTCAATTAAGTAACCTTGGAATTTTTCGTAATAGTTTTTTTCAATTAAGCCGACGATTCAACATCATCCAAGGACTGAAATTAATTTACTATCGCAGGATACTAGTCGAATGTGGTGTTTGGGGACATTCTGGAAATATATTGATAAATAAATGCAGTATAATATAAAAAATAAATAAAAAATTAGCAAATACGCACAATGCATTTTTGACGCACATTTCAATGTCTTCCAACCGCTCAAATTGTAAAGATTTCTGCTGTTGTTTGTGAAGGGAAACTGTATTCGTATATTTAGGCGCTTTTGCCCACTGCATTTATCTTGGAGTTTAGAAATATTTTTTCGAGGATCATTAAAAGCACTAGTTAGGTGATGATACAAGAAAAGCATATGTACATCTTGAGTACGGACTTTTCCTTTACCTACCTAAATGCTGAATTCAGGTGAATATAGGTTGCAGGAGTGTATATTTATGAATGCGTAATATCGTCGTTACCAAGACGAGATTACGTACCATACGGCTGCGCGCTAACTGGGTAACGAAGCAAACAATTCATTTCAGATTTCAGATTCAGATAATAATCCACACAATAAATTGAAAGAAAACATTTGCTAGCACTTACAAAATACTGATAATAAGATGAGTTTGGACCAAAAATGCCATTTAAGACTTTGAATCTTTTTGCAACATTTTTATATCATTTTCAGTAAATGTAATGGCATTGGTTAATTTGTTGTACATATGGTGTTGAAAATATAAATATTTCCAGTAATTTGTATGTATGTTTTTGATGCCTTTGTATCTAATTTTACGTTTGTGGGGAAATTGAGAAGCAAGCGTGTTTCTCGGAGGATAGCACACAGTGCGTTTCAACGTGAAGGAGGAAGAAGCAAGCAAGGCTTCTTGGGAAAATGCATCATAGTTGCATTTTCTCGCGTTGTGAAGAGGGAGAAGCAGACGTGTTTCTCGGGGAATTGCATCATAGTTGCTTTTCACCCATTTACGAGTTGAGACTTGTCGCAATCATAGTCGCAAACAGGAATACTGGAAAATATATTATATGATTACATTGTAGAATGAACACATGCAATCATTGAATTCAGAATCTATTAAATCAGTCATCATCAGTTATATCCTCTCCGAGTTACCATTGGTGGAGTTACGATATTTTTGAACGATGGGAACGGCTAAAGGTAGAATATTTTGCCATAGTGACATTTATGAATAGCAGGTTTAACTGTCGTAAGTCTTTTGGTCTGGTTTTGCGTTAACTTGTACACGACAACAAGTGCCGTTGGAATCTCGTTGGTGGGTCTTTTGATGTGGTTTATAATTATTGTCGCCCATATATATGCATAATGTGCTATCAGTTCTTAGCACATGAAAGTCATGCTTATGAATGAATAAACATACGTAGATATTCTCATTGTACACATTTGAGAATTATTTCACTGTAGAAATTAATTTATGTTTATTGTTTTATAAATTTTCTGAAGCCCTTCACTAGATGCCAGCAAATAATTATGATTCAAGGAAAACAAAGATATCACTTATTCAATAATGATCTCTACATTGCTAAACGCATTACTTCGAAGGAGGGAAATGAACCTATACCTCAAATATTCTTCGCTTACTATACAGTTTTGTGTTATGTCGCTCTACTAGATGAAATGCGTCACTTGTAAAAACTAACTAAATATTGCATCTTAATATGGCTTGCTTTTCTAGACACCATAAATGGTCTAATTTCACTAACATCATTGCGACAGCAAGATCATGCAAAAGGCTTGAGAAAGGTAACATGGCGTTGCAGATATTATTTGAACAGTTTGTAAATACTGTCCTCTTGTTTAGTGATCGTAGATTAAAATTACATTAATCGAATACACCAATTGTAAAGTTGTGATTTGATGCTATGATTGTGTTCCAAGGCTGTAAAGCATTAACCTGGTACACAAACGAAAGAAAATTAAAGTTATTTTACTGTAAGTTCTTATCAAAACCTTTAAGCATTAAAGGATCTTCAAATTCAACTTATTCACAGAAACGTTAGATTAAATGTAGTATTCTGCTCTTACTTTGCCGGAAATGATACTCCGCCTTTCTACTTTAGTCGCCCAAAGAGGCGGTAAAATTCACATGAAGATTGTAATTGCAGCAAGGGAAGTTGCTTCGAGTAAACAATATTTTGTCCATGAAACCAATAGATAGCTTAATCATATTGAATGCTTTTCTGATAAGCCCACGGTTGTTTTAAACCCTGATCTTGCAATAATAATACAAGTTATCACTTTAATATTCTACAGATCCGAAAATGTTGTCACATATTTCAATAATAGTTGAATCAAATAGCAAATCTTTCGTTTTGAATGCCATAAACCTGAGGTATCTTTGCCCTTCAGTCCATTATAAATCCCTTATTGATTGCTAAATTAAAACGTGATTTAGTTTTCATGAAGATGAACGATATATGCAAATGACATGGTTTTCCATTTGCATATCATGGTTTTCTCGGTTTTGTCTAACTACAACATGATACACGTAAATATTGATTCATGTTGAGGTGATTTGCCTCTTATTACGCCGATGTCTGAGTAACTTCGAATTTAATTTGGCTGTTTGATCTATGCTGTCATTTTTCAACACTTTCCTAAATAGGCCAATTGATGGAGAAACGTTTTATGTGATTTGTACAATAGCCTTGGTGTAATTTGCGAATATATTGTCTGGTGCATCATCTGAACTCATGAGGTTCAACCAATCAAATCAAATTGCAGCGCACTCGAATAGAATGGTTAATTGTAATACTAGTTATACCAATTGCAGCATCAAAAAGAGTCACAAATATTGTGAAACTGCTCTTTCCTTCATTTTTCATGATAATATAAAGACAGCTCCACTCGATTAAGCTTCATAAAAACGTGTACATCTAAACGTTATCAAAATGAGTCTTGCTGAAAGAATCCCTGACACGATTTTTAGAAATCATTCGATAGAAAAGAATGTGGTTATCTTTGCAAATAATGTAAACTACTGATTGTTCAATGATTACTCCCCACACACTAACCCTTCAGGATATTCCAGACCTATTTGTTAAATATTTTTCGACCACCACAAGATTCTGTTTTATGTCGCCAACTTGTGTAAATTGTATTTTGTGTCGAATTGTCCATAAACTTGTACAAATTAGCAAAAAATGAACAATAAGTATTCATTAGTTTATTTAAAAGAAAAATTCTAATTATTAAAAGCAGTCCAATGATAGGTAACCTACTTTCGAAGTGCGTTTGTGTTGTAGCTTGACGGCGACATTGGACAATGTGCGGTATTGGAACAACGCTTTACTCATAGCTCGTAATGGTGGTTTTAACACAGTCACACATTTTGAACACTTTCCAAATGAAACCGTCGAAAAGCAATGATATAACCTGGAATGTTAACGCATCACATGAGCAAAAATCGTCGACTTTAATTCTTTCGGCCTCGTAAAGATGCATGCTGTGTATTATTTTTCGTATTTAATATTGAAATAAATATGTAGAAATTTCATTCAGGCTTTATATTTATGATACTTTTGTCCATTTTCATGTGATCAACAATTATCGTATATTGCGTATTATTTTATGCATTCTTTCCGCCATCATAAATCACTATTACCTGAAGACCAACAACACCTATACCGGCTAAAACAGTGCATATGTCTATTGTTATAACGTGCGACGGTACAACGGCTCAACTTCCGGAATATGAGCTTGACCCATTAATTTGTTTCATATTTACAAAATGTTGCAATGTTGACATAACAATGCGCATGCTCGGCCTTTTTGTTTCCTTTATTAGAGGACCACTAACATAGGTAATAAACCAAAATGCTTATGTATGTGTCCGGAGGATCATATAAGTGAGATGTGAACATCTTGTCATTTTACCATTTGATTAAAGTGATTCAGGACAAAAAAGCGTTGTTGGTGCTTCTTTTGCAAGAATATGTCCCGTAAAAGATACCCTTTTGCCAGGTGTTGAAACTCCTAGAAAAGTGACTTAATCCGTTCACTTCGGAGCACATCCCGTTAAAATAAGCATCAACAAATGAACACAATGAATATCACAACTCAAAACGGACTCGTGAATGAAATATTTGGTCATTCATTAGTTCTAAGTATTAGATTTTCTAGCATTAACAATTGCAATGACGTGACGATCACAGGCAAACTTGCGACCATTATCACAACTTTGTTACATAAGTTTGGTCTCCAAATTAATAAACCCTTAGGATTACAATTTTAACTTTTCTTAGTTGCAAAGAAGAGAAACTTTGATGTGCCTACCAGTACAGAGGGTGCCCATACTTTATTCTGCCACTTTAGTAATTACGATAAATTCAAATACAATATTTCTTCGAATGATTTCTTCGCTCAATATGATAGCCACGTTCATGAACTACCACCCTGCATCTCTTTTTCCACGATTCAAATACGGTGCTGACCAGAGTACGAGGAATCTTTTAGCATTCTCATTTGCCACATTTCCAAAGACCATTAAAAAGTTCTGGCCCGACGCTTCCCGGTAGCTTGTTTCAAAAGCCTAAATCCAAGTATGCTCATTGGAGGGATATGGGGAGACTTGACGGGTATATCAGAGCTGGAAATTAGCTTTGGTTCATTATTTTTCCGTAACTCCTCTACCGAATACCGCTGAGTTTTGTTTGCCGTGTGTGAAGGCGCTACATCATGGTGGAGGTACACCTTAGAATCGTCCCATATGTACATTTTTTAGGGATTTTGAGACCTTTCATTATGAAACTCGGCTAATATCTAGTTAAGTAGGTTGCAATGATCCACAAAAACTTACAACCTGCCAATATTTACCCGTCCGACACAAGAATCGCGCGTGGGTGGCAGAATAAAGTATGGGCACCCTCTGGATTCATGAAAGTACAAAATTCCTGTAATTGAGTAAAACTCATGACAGAATAAAAAACGTTGCCTAACGACAAAAAATTTGTTCACGGAGCTTTCCGGAACAACAGCCAGCAAAGGCCAACGGTGGCGTTTACGGTATACAGGATTTCTGCGTTTGGCTTGTAACTCGGCGAACTCTTGGGTGGGATTTTGTTTTACTGGGATAGGAAAACGGGCACATTACGTGTGCTCAAGAATGTCGAGGTTAGCAAGCGCAGATTGAAGGCAAAATTCGTTTTACACTTTCTTCTACTACTTCTCCTGGCAATTTGTGGAGTCTACGAATCCGTAATCTCGAATCGTAGTCGTAGGAGCTTAATATACAAATGTCTCTGCGCATTCGGACTTGCATGCAATTTTTCGGGACAATGATACCTTCAAACGTGTAAGAAACATTCGGAAGCATTTTGTGCATTCGTGAACGGCCTTCTGGCATTTCCAAAATACCTACCAAAATCTTGTTTTCGTTCACGCCCAAACGGTGGAAAACCATCCATCATTAACACATTTATGGCGCATTTGATTTTCGGGGCTTGTTGGACGGTTCCCTTTGTGTACCTGTATGGCTTTCACTGGAGAAATCCGTGTAGAGTAGGAGTTGTGGGATACTGGCTATTGCCGGAATGTTGGTCAAACCAAATGGGGAATCAATTTATTCAGAACTGGCTTTTGACCGGTTTCATAAAGTATATTCTAAAACTCTCCGTGCTCCTTCTAAACCATTGGATGGTCTCCTTTGGATTAAACCTAGCCGGTTTACTAGTAAGCTTCGTCATGATCATGTGTATTGGTACCTTTCGGATGCATTTGAACATGTAAGATATGGTTTTAAATATCTGGTTTGCACAATGACCATTTTAACATCTGACAAATTTTTGTACTATTTGTTTTACTTTAGGCTTCTGAAGGTCTATATGTCTCGTGTGGTTCCACCCTCTGACTTTGCTCTGTACTACCGTATCCTTCAGATACTCTCAATCTACATGAATGAAATTCTGCAGAAAATGCTTGTTGGATTCGTAATTGCTGTAATTGCGATTCAATCATGCTCGTTAGCAGGCCTAGTGAAATCTTTGATGACATACGAGGAGGATGGTGTTTTCAAAATTGGTCTCTTTGCTTACCTTGCTTCAAACTGCATGCTTATCCTGATCCTTCTAATTGGCGGCATGTCCAAAGTTTTTTCGCAGTCACATGCAAATTTTGTTCAATTTAGACGACAGTGCCATGCAAAAGTCGGCACCAGAACGGAATTTAAGCTGCTGCTGAAGATCCATAAAAGTTGCTTTCTCGTAAAAGTTAAATTTGGTTCTCTCAACTTTCTCGATAATTTGACTCCGTTAAATTGCGTTGACTTTGCGAACAATCTTGCTGCAAATATGCTACTTTTGGACGTTTAGACCCGCAGTGGGTCAAAAGCCAAACACAATCACTACCGTATGACGTTTCCTTTGATACACGAGTTTCTTTCTCTATCTTTCTGAGTACACGAGTTGTAAGTATAAAGTGCAATATATTGTTGTCATTTTTGATCATGTCCTTGATTATTCAAAAATTAAAGTTAAGCTGGCACGTTGTCTAGAACCCCATGTTTTAAAGCCTTCGTTCTGCAAAATAGATTAACATTACACATATTTATCTAGCCAATTAGGAACGGAGACGGAGCAACATCGTGCAGATACGTGATTGAGAATAACCGGTAAAAATCTATTGATAAACAACATTACGACCACTAACGAGTTCACTTTTGGGAATGAAAATTGAATGATCACCTAGTAACATATTACTTGGTGGCATAATTTTAATTTCTCCTATCAGTTTGGCTCTTCTTTCCGTCCAAAGAGCTGTTAAAATGACTTTTTTGCCGTTTCTACTTTTAGAGTTTAATCGTTTATGAGATGTGCACTCGCATTAAATCATTTGATTCTGATCAGCAAAAACGACCACCAATCAATTACCACTGGTCGGAATAATTATGAGTAACTAGGTTAGATGAATGGTTGTTGTGTTTATATTGAAATGTGCCATCATAAGAGGTGATTTCGCCAGTTGCGCGATAAAGTATGGTGATGATATGTTTGCTAGATATTTGCCTTTTTACTCTGTGGATTATACATATTTGCTTGTGAATTTCCATTTGGTGAAACCCCCTTGTTATCAGGTAGTATCAAATTGGATTAGGATGGTATCGCTGCGAATCACAACTAGCATACAATTGCAGTGAGCACTCACTTCATTCGTAAAATTCATAGCAGTATTAGCTAGCTCTAAAAGAATTATGGGGGAAGCGTTTTCGCTCGAATATTACATTGAGAGATTGGCTTTATATACTTCATTTCGCATTTTCCGTTATCGACTAATCCTTTGAACTCGCATGGCGCAACCCAATATCTACAATCATTTATTGCACATAAGCAAGCCTAACACATCCAGACAATCGTTGTGAAGCAACATTTTCCGGATCACGGCGGCAACTTTTCCACATCTTTAATCGTAAACTTTTTCCATCAACACAAACGCATCTGTATACTTATTTGATTCTGAAATTGTGCTCTATTGAAACCTATGGCGTGGAATTGAAAATCATCAACTCCAATGGAGATGAACACAATTTCACCTTTCGAAAGCATGCGTAATAGTGAAAAGTGTTAACTATAATGATGATGCAGTTCGTTAAACCAATACTTAAATTGCGTCAATCCACATTTATTGTAACAAGAAAGTGGTTAAAGAATATAATAGGTGCCATACTAGATGATGAAAGATTTTAACAAATATTGACCGATTTTGAAACTTGGATTTGGTGGATTTTTAAAGACTGCTGAATTGCAAGAAATATGAACCCAAGAAGGTGCAAAAACTAATTTCGATGGAGTGTGTGTTTGCAATATTATTGGACAATCTTGTTGCACTGATAATATAATACTGTGGAGTACAGATTATAAACATCTGTAGTATTTGGTTTATACAATTCGCTGGAATTCCTATCTTGTGTCGTTATAGCGAAATGTCATTTAAGTTTGTGACACAGGGCTTAAACGGTTGAATAGTTAAGCATAAGATGATTAACTACAGTGTTGCTTAATGTCGATTAATGACACATTTTTGCTCAAGGAAGGTTATATGATGTATTAGTTAATCATACCGGACATAGTACATACAGCAATATGTACTATGTCTAAACCTAGAGAAACGATAAGCAGGTGCCAAACAAAATCCTTGAATGTCGTCTCCTGTATAACAGTTCATCACATTTGTTGTATTTTTTAAGTTGATATAGCACTTTCCGCACATTTTCCCAAAATATATTAACTTCAATAAAAATTGAATGAATATTTGCTTTCAAAATATTTTTATGGAATGGCAACCTAATTAATGACACACTGCAAAAGTCAAACTTGTTTCAATTTCCGGTTGAATCGTGACGATAGGCGTTGGTTTCTGATCCGAAATGTTGATGTACTTGAGATCGTGCTCCCTCGCTGTTGCTCGTGTTCCTGACCATTGATGTCTTAAATAGTACCACATCTCCAACTGACAATCAATTGGATGCAAGAAGACGATATTATGGTTGTGCCTTTTTTTAAAATAATTAAATCTTACTGGTATATGGTGGAATGAATACATTTTGCCACTCAATTCAGGTAGCAAACGCCGTAATTTAAATTTACGTACGATATCCAAATTTATACTGTTGTTAGATTGTCGAGACGCTAGTCAGTGAGGCTATTATTAGTCAAACGGTAAGTTCATGTGTGTGGCACCTATGGCAAAACTTATTTAGATTACGCAAAATGCCGATTTGATGATACGCTGGAAATTCCTAACTGTATGTCACGCGATCGCTTACCCTTACAAAACATTTGCGTGATCATATTGTCGAATCGGTCATTTCAATTACAATTTAAATAGCAAGAGTGAGGTGATCCATGCTTAATAGGCAGATTCTTCTTCGATTCTTAAGCGACCCTTTGTTTTATATGTGTTAGAAATATAATTGTCAGATATATTTAGAGAGCAGAGAACGCTGCCCAAACGTCATTTATATCTCTCACTTTTGTTATGACCAAATTCATCGCTACTCAAGTTTTCCATATATACAGCTTTTGTCGTTAGCTGACAGATACGATAGCTTCAAGATACGATTATAAAACATTATGATAGCCACAATTATGTTCGCATAAATAACTGTCATTACAAAATAAAAACTTATAGAGATTAAGATACACATCTTGACACGGTTTATCAAGTGGGATCATACTGCGCAACCAGAACTATTAACTAAGTTTTACGATATTGTTATAAGGACTTGTAAAAGATCCGCTATGTATGTTTGCTTGACGTTTATGTCTGAAGCGGTTTGTCTACATTGTAATATATTTACACGCCATTAAGCGGATTTGGCGTCGACGGGGAGTTTAATCTTACAGAGATCAGAAGTAAAGAAGGTTTAGGTGAGATCAAAATGCAAGTCGAATCGCTTCATTGCAATCCGTCGTTAACAAAACTGTCAAATCCAAAGTTTCTCCGTTTCATAAATAATGCAGCAGGTTACGTACGAGAAGTCCAACTTACAGTTAAGAATTTTCTATAATTCGATGATACGTACGATAATTACGATGATGATAGGGCGCTTAGTAAACACTAATATTATAACACGTGCAGTGTCATCTGACTGGAATAGTTTGTTGATTATGCGTCCTATGTGTAGGGGTCAAATTTAAAACTGGTTATATCTGGAAAAAGATGATACTTGCATCAGGTTGTCGTAAAAATGCAATTATTATGATAATTAAGAAGGTACAAAATATATTCATTCACAATTGGTAGTACATGGAAGAAATGGGAGAGATACAACTACTGTATGGTAATGCACATAAAAGTAAAGCGATTTATCCATCTGTAATTTGGTGTCCGCTTCCATTAAGAAGATACTTTCTGGAAGACGTGCCAACTACTCCTTCCGAAAATTAAATTATTTAGCTCCACAAAGCAACGAAGCGACGAAAATGTGCATACATTTTTAATTACCAACTTTATCTGAAAGTCACAGTTACGTTCAGTCTCATGGGTGATATTTAACAATCTTACTGACCTGCACCAATGCAGCTAATGTATTCAAATCAAATAATATGTAACATGTCAAAAGATGTCCTACCACAATTCAAAATGTATATTAAATGAATTAAATGAAAGATATTCAGAGTTATTTCCTACCTAAAATTGACAAGGATTGTGAACATTACTTTCAGATAGTATCTGTTTATCTATCTTTGCCGCACACAGATGCCCAAGTATGTAAGTTGGGAGCCTGGCCATTAAAACGAACATTAGGTTAAGAGTAAGGAACGCAGTTAACGGGGATGTTTGTGGTTCAGAAGTATTAGTAATTATGGGTGTGTATTCTGTCTGATTAAATAATTGCAGAGCGTTTGGAAGCAGTAAAGCGCAATATCCTTTATACTTTAACATTATCTAGAATGCGGGACAAGAAATATGATTTTAGCACAGTCAGAACAAGTAAATCAACTACTGTATATACAAAGAACTGAAGTAAGCAGTTGTTTTGATTTTTGTAATTTGTTTTTCATGATAATAATGGTAGCAACTAGAATTGGATATCGCACTTGATGTAATATCGTCATCGTAGGGAGAGTAAACGATTCAACTGTTAAACTAACAATTTGCACCGAGGTTGCAAATATGTGGAAGTTTTCTACAGATTGTCATTTTTTAATTCGGTGTCAGTAAAGTATCTATATTTTAATTACTGACATTTCATATGTATCGAAGTGACTGAGAGTTTTTGTCACTGTAAATTTACAGTGTTCATACTTAAAACTGCCTTATGACGGAATAAATACGTAGCTTCCGACAAAGCTCAAAACTAATATTACAACGAAAAAAGTAATGGTGCAAAACCCTTGTGACCCTACTTCCCGACCCAGATGTTTTTGCCTTTCTTTAACGCCAACTACACAAATAATTTGCTTCATGAATGCAACCTTGAGTACAGGTGCATGGCTCCCGGCTTACAGTAGCTGACAAAAAATCGTACGACAGTTCACATTAATCCCAATTTTAGGATTACCAGCTGTACATGCTTTAGGCACAATTAAATATTACTCGAAAATGAAATTACGGTTCCACCTTTCTTATTTGTTATTTGAGTGTTTTTGTTTTTCAAAGTGATCTGGCATACCTAGTACTCAAAGATCATCATCAGTGGCGATTAGTAATTTGTAAAACATTGTGGGAAATGTTGCGCTTAAATTTGTCTGGAACAGATCATATTAGCATTTGCGTGTATATATAAATTGATGTCTTCTTATGGAGTTGCATACACTATAACAACAATTATCCTGTCCACTACATCGGGAAATCGCAATATGTTCCTGTGTGAAAATAAGGCACACCAGAATTTAATAAGAGCTACGGAAAGAGGTGTCGGAAATAACATCACTTAACTGTAGAAACCTGTTCAATTGCATCGCTCTATTTAATCAAATTCTAGAAAATCCGACTTATATACTCCCGGAATTGGGAAAGGTATATAAGCAGTTGTACAATCATAATTATTGCATTTTCTACAAGTCGTTGTAGCAATTTTGGGTATACAATGACGCCGAAGATTGTGAACGATGAGCCCAGTGATTTTGGCAAATGGTAGATCAGCTTGACATGATATTAATTGGTCAGAGATGATGTACTTCATTGATGTGTGTATTTATGTTTTGTTTTTGGATGTAATGTGTGCTATTATGCGGGTTGGAAACGCTATATTTGAAAGTCCAATACCATTTGTTAAAACACGACATTTTTACGCGAGAGAAACGACTATTTATTAAATGTGTATTTTGTTGTTGATTTATTAGTAGTCTTATCAAAATCTGAATATTTCAATTTGTCAAACTGTTGGCACATAAATTTGTTTGCACTTCTGTCGTGATTTACAAGAAGTCTTATATCGTGCATCTCTAACATTCCCTATGATTTCCACCGGAAGTGCTCGGAAGCCAATCCGAATTTTAATGCAATAACTTCAGAAATGGTGTACTTGAAAACATCGTAAAAGTAGTTCCATTTAGACTGAATTTATAAAGAAATTTTACGAATAAAATGGTTTGAATCCAAAAGCTCAGTACACAAATTAAACTCGCCTTTCTGTTCTGGACGTTTGCTTGCAGGTGAGGTTGCGAACGTTCTGTAAAACTGATTGATGAAAGTAACGCTTGAAAATATGCGGTACAAACAATAATGATTCCACTTAAATTATATATTGGAAAATATCACATTTTAGGCGCAGATTTCAAATATATAATCCGATTTTACATAAAGTGTTTACTTTAAAAGATAGAAGCTCCGACTGTTAAACCATTCACTATGGACACAAATGCTCATCATTTTCGAATTCTACGCGTCGAATTTGCTTAAATCTGATATACACTAGTTCAAAAACATATGTTCGTTATGATGTACAGACGAACAGGCATACTGTCTAATGTCAAACGTAAGGTTTACACCAAACTGATTTGATATTCGGATTCTACGCCCAGGTTTGCCCAAATTTCAATATTTTGTTTTACTGACCTCGACTTACACTTCAAAATTGTGCCTAGTCAGACATAATTCAACTTTTGTTTAGTAATAATTAAATGTTTCCAGAAAACGTTTAGGAAAATGCAAGCTCAAGCAACCCTTAAATATCATATTCTTTCGTTCACATTGAGTAGCAGCTACGTTAATTGCTTGTAGCTTTAATATGATCGTATTTAATACGGCTATCAAAAAGCCATTACAAAATTCACGCCGGTCTTTCTTTCCTAAACTCATTTACTACTTTTACTCAACAGAGTTCCAAATGGGTGATCTTTCAACCGACGAAATTGTCACGGTCATTGAAATACTCCGATCGGTCGTTGGCGTATTACATTGAATTCAGGGGAGCTTGATCTGAAGGTGTTTACATCTCATTCACTTTCGAATATATTTTTGAGAAGAGAATTGCTTAGGCGTTTGCTATTTTATGCACGACGTGAGGGGTTGATTTCGTTTTCCAATTGTTCTGTTGTAAACAATATTAATTTTTAATATTCACGAATACAACCCGATGCGCAAAAAGAGTCAGAATTGAGTTGGCCAAGTCGGTAGACGTTCGGGTTATAATTGGCTTTCAGAATTCCTAAAACCAACTTCGTACCGTTCTCGTATCGAATGACTTTGACCATTATGAGTTATTTACTTCGGTTAGAGTTCGGGTGGACTTCCGGCCGTATTCTGTTTTTCTGAAAAACCAACACACTACATTTGAATGTCCGTCGTCAACTTCCGGACCGTTATTCAGCCGATTTAGTGTTGATTAACAACGACAGTGTTAAACTTAAAATTTTAACCCCATTTTACGGGGTTTTCTTATCCTACCTGAAATGATGTAAATATGTCAAAGCACGAGGAAGAGCGGAATGTTGATTTTTTATTTCCGTGCACGGATGTTAACAGTTTCCGGACTTCTTATACTCATTAAAATTAAATTTTGACGAACAAAGCTTTCTTCTTTAATTTGTGCCAGTTTTCAAATTCACAGATTTTGAATAATAAAATACTGAGAAACATTATCCTGCATACACTCCTAATGATATGTACATTAGCATAAAGTCTGCACAACCATGGTCGCGTCTAAATGCTGAACGGAATTCATTAATTGTAAGTTACATCGTCCACCAACCGATAACTGATTTTGGCGGGAATATGATTCTGTAATTTGCTAGATTGTAAAAGCATAATCTAATTAGATGACATAATGTGGTAACGAATGTCCATATAGTCTTCAAAGCAGCTACAATTCGAATGAAAATGGTAGTTTTATGCTCCATAAGAAAATACTGAAATGCCACAGCAAGTCCATGTAGCAAAAGAAGAAACACAGCAGAGAGACTGCCCTTCATGCTGGGGGGGCCTCAAGGTGGCATCCTGCAATACTGGAATGAATTTTGTCACCTCCTGTATATAATCCGAAAACCAGTTCCAAATTCCGGATGTTTTGAAGGTGTGTTCTCTACGAATGACATTAAGATTACTGGACACAACAAAGTGAAATCCAATTGATAAATTAACATAAGCTTCCTTGCCCACATTTATTCGGTAGTGCGGATGAGCTTTAAAAAGTCTAGATGCGTATTCTTTGGCTTTGAATGCGGGAAGTAAAAGCGCAGATTTGTTGCACGACTCGAGATGAGTCCACGTTGCATTGGCTTGTGACGCTAATAAAATTGTGTTTGTCAATTCTTTCATACCGAGATAGCTCATGGACTCAATTGTGGACCAAAGTGCAGAATTACGAGTAGCCTCGTCCGCGAAAAAAATTGTGGTGTTGGGGTGCAAAGATGTATGCTTCTCTATGGTACTCATTGCCTCTGTTTTGCTCCTATCGTGCTTCACAATTTTGCTCCACTGTAAAACTTCTGAATAAGCCACAAAAGAAAAATCCAGGGACCTAAAAAATTCCACAGAATGTTGCGATTTTTCTGGAATAGGCACTCCCAAAGACGATAGCAATACGTCCCTAAATTTTTGGTTGACAAAAACGCTCGTTACTGACATTGTGTAAATTCTGAATCTATCTTCAACCAGCTCCATAAATTGTGTGTACGGTAGCAATTGCCTTGAAGAGACCATCTTGTCGATATTCGTACTTTTGAATCCACCAGATAGAACTGTTGCAGCCAGTAATGCTGAGACAATGATAACCCGCAATCTGCAATGATTTAGCAGAACCTGACGAAACGGGTTGCCCTGCTCCAGTAAAAGTCTGACGTAATGCATTAGATGCTCCGGCATGTGCATAATTGTACCTACATTCATGGATACGACATGGTTGATCCACAAGAGAATCAAAGATGTAATCAAGATACCAATCCATACATAAATGTCGTACAACTTCACTAATTCATTCAGTCGGAAATGAATCCATCCCTTGTCGCCTCCGCAACTCACGAACACCAAATTTTGGACATGTTCTTTGTAAGACAGATGGTGCGGTTCCGCATTCTGGTTTATCGCTAGAAAAACGTGAAGTTCATTTGGATGAAAATCTATTTTACCTTCATCCGAAATAAATTTACCCCCCTTGCAGGTAAACCAGAGTCCAAGAAGGTTTCCTACATGGAGTGTAGCATTTGAAATGATGTCAAAAAGAACTGACGCGACCGCGGAGGCAAACAATTTGTCTGGGTAAGAACCTTGCACGTTGGAGGATGTGACTTTTTCCAAGTGCTTGAAAGGTAAAAGTGACTGACAATTCGCCAATTGATTTAAAAAACTTACAACTGGAGATGTAGTACGTGGATTTTGTAAAATCACCCAATGTGTTTCCTCCTCCTTCAATGTGAAACTGCTGAAAAAATTATCAACACCGGCACATGTCCAAAAGTATTGCCTCCATCTTATCATAAACCGTTGAAGTTGGCAGATACTAAATTCCTCTTGTTGGATTGCTTTGATTGGCGTTGGGATATTGGAGTTGCTTTCACCAAAGTAGCCATATGCCGCACTAAACAAATTGCAGGTATGGTAATCCCGGTGTGGGCTATTTGCGTATTTCTCCAGCGGGAAATGCACGTAGTTAACGAATATGTGCATCTTGCCAATTTCTTCCCCTTTAATTAGCACACGTTCCTGTTCTGTTGCCTCTCCCATGCCGTAGTCAAATGTCGATAGAAAGTTCATATCCATAAAGATTGGTTCTGTTGCCTGAACCGAAAATTGGACCTCACAATTCCAAGGTCGCGTTCGTGAAGCATAATTATAAAATTGTAAACTCGTGCAGAGTGCTTCGAACCTATACATATCAGGAGATAAATTTGATGCTAATCATTTTTTGACACCATATGTCAATTTGGCCAACTTTCGTCCTGGTGGCTGCGTTGACCCTAGGGTCAACAAAGGGTCAAAATATATAATTTCGGAAATTGATAGAAAAATGCACTAGACATTACAAATGCATTACACCCGTCCTGGTTACCTATTTGACACCAAAGAATTAAGCAAGTCGGCCAAGTGTATGGAATATATTGTTTTAGTGCCATTTTTTGATGTAAATTAAAAATAACAGCATGGTCGCTGGAAATGAGGAATATTATATGTTTAGTTCGGTGCCATATTATTGAATTGCATGGGTCTTGAGATTTCCCAAATATTTAGATTTGAATCCGAAGAGTTTGAGTGATCAGATCAGATGTAATGTACCTTCAAACGGAAACATTCCTATGAACTGTTTCCTGGAATATTTTTGATGTCCACATTTGAGTTATTCTGGTCAATATATTCAAAATGGCGTAACTTATTTTAGCATTATCTTAGTCTAATTTCATAAACTACTTACTCTAATTGTTATTATACACTTGACTTTCTGCAATTAAAACTGCAAACATTGATTCTTTCTTCAATTTAACACTAACATAACCATTAATCATAACATCATTTCTTAAGCCTAAGAAAGAGAATGGTTATAACTGCTGTCACTTCACACAATAGAAACACTCCATCCCATAGAATCGTATCAACATTTCTTTTTTTTCATTGTGGATAGAGTACTGAATTCCCGAGTTGTGCTTGTTAGTATACGTGTTGAGGACTTGATACTGCAGGAGCCCGTTGTACACATGCGAGTAGTCAAATCCATTCTGGGTTGCAAAGTCACCTTCGTTGTAATCGTTGCTTCTCACGCTGTGACGAAGTCCGCTAAGGCGCTAAAACCACGAATGAGCCCTTTCGCAACTAATGCTCCAGACAAGGGCGCTGATGTCGCCGATTGGTAGTGGGTTGTCAGGACAACAAAGATCAGGAAGAGTGCTGTTATAAATTAGTGTTAATTGTTGTCACCTCACTTCTAGTCTTACAATTTAAACTAGTGCACTAATATTTATGACTACTTAACTAACAATTTGCAATGATAATTTAATGATTACCTTTCTTTGGCACTGCAGAGACCATTGTTATTGTTATTTGTATTGACTAAACTAATATTATACTTTACGTGGTATTATACCTTACGCAATATACTATGTTTTGAGAGTATTGGCAAGTCAGGAATTCAACGGAAACGAGAATTAGCATAAATGCCAATTTGAACAAAGAAATAAAAACGGATTGAATGAAATATTCAGAGAGTAATTCGGTAATTTATATTTGACGTGAATTCACAGGTCCGCTAGATCGGCCTGATTGAGAATGAAGGATCTCATCCTCGAAAGATCCAGTCGTATGTATATGTATTGGATAATTTGTGGCTTGGGAAGTTTCGTTAAGCTTCTTGTGTAGAATATGAATTCATTGTTTCTATTCTTTACTCCGTTCCTTTAAATTACATTAAACAACTGCATTTATGCTCCACATAATTTAAAACAACTTATAGGTAATTATTTTTTCCGGTGGTCATTATTAAATTGAATGGATAAATATCGAGGCTGGGGCTGATTGGAAAGCGTTTTATAACAAATAGAATATTTTTTATTGATTTTTTTGTTCATGTAGTGCAAAAACAGAATATAACGGCGGATCAGAAATTGATGTAGAATGCAATGCAATAAGCCCGTTTTATGGTTTGATGTTCCTTCGTATACTTCATATTTGCTTTTGTTGTGTTTTCGTTAAGTTTCTGGTACCAAATTGTTACCGCGTCGAAATTTATTTCATTCTTTGAAAGTTCAATCTCGCATTACCATTCTTGTCGAGAGGCAGAGTCCGTCTTGCGTTAAGAAGAAAATTTCTGTTATTGTCTAGTCCATTGGTGCTGGTGGTACTACACCATATTTTTTATTTAATTGTGTTTTCATTGAAGTTTGATTTAATGATGATTTCATGATGAGCACATCCAGAAATGGAAGGCTATCCAAATCTTCCAGTTCATATGTAAAGTGGACGTTTGGGTGGAAAGAGTTGAGTTTCTCCAAAGTTTTCGGAATTTGTCTTGCACGTAAAATGCAGAAAATGTCATCTACGTAGCGTCGGTAAAATTTGAAATGCCTATTGTCCTTAACCAATGTTTGTTCCAATTTTTCCATAAATATATCCGAGGCTATAGTTGATAATGGACATCCCATTGCCACTCCATCTGTTTGTTCATAAATTGAATCTCGCCACTTGAAATACGTACAGGTTAAGCATATTTCCATTCCTTCCACAATGTTGTCGATGGATAAAGATGTTCTCTTATGAAGAGTCGTATCGGACTCCAAAAGTTCCCGGGTGTATTGAAGCGTTTCGTTTATGGGAATATTCGTAAATAAGTTTTTCGCATCAAAGGAGACCATGACTTCCCCTGGATTCATTCTGGTTGACTATAGCTGCTCCACAAATTCCACACTGTTTGTTACAGAGAGTTCGGTTTTGCCAACTAGTGGCTTTATTATGTCATGGAGGAACCGGCTAAGTTTTTGTGTCGGAGAATTATATGATGAAACGATTGGTCGTAACGGATTGCCAACTTTATGAACTTTGGGTGCTCCATAAAATACAGGTATTCTGTCGTTTCCAGACGATAGCATTTTAACACACTGGTCAGTTAGTCTTCCTGCATTCTTCAATTTAGTGCAGTATTCTTTCACTTTGTTTCTATATGAAGTGGTTTTGTTCTTCGATATTTTGTAGGGGCCACTTGAGATGAGTTCATTTATTTTCTGTTCATAATCATTTTTTGCCATAATGACCGTGCTGTTGCCTTTATCCGCTTTTAGTATACAAATTTCTTGTTTTTGGCGTAAATTTAGGATGATTTGACGATATTTTTTTGTTTTCTTGTCGATAGTTTGTTGTTGCTGCAGGTGTTTTTTTACACTTGATTTGAAGGCATCACGTAACTCATCCTTTACATTAGCTGCTAAAGGCTGGCTCACAGTATCATTCATTTCGATGGCTTCTTCAAAGGCTATTATTGTATCAGTGACTCCATCGGTGACCTTTTTTTGACCGTAGCAAAACGTGAGTCCAGTTCCCAAAGCTTCTCTTTCATCATGAGTCAATGGATATTTTGCTATGTTGATTATGTTGTCACTCGTGTCCGAAATAGGTACTGTTGTTTGGATCTGGTTGTGCGAAATTTTGTTGTATTTGCTGTTGAGCCAAAGATTCTTTTTGTTTTCAAACAGGTGCAAAATATTGTTCATTTCTTTTTGTACTGATTGAAAATCTGGCTCCGTCATATTGTTTCGGAGGTCGTCTTTCAGAGAATTGACTTTGTTGCTGATTAATTGTATGGAAGCACTTATGTCCTTAAAACGAGCCTGCAATATGATTTTGTCAGCATTAGCCAGGGCCTTGTTGATGTGTGTCCCGGCGACGTATCTCTTTCTGTTGATTTGTAGTCCTTTTGGGATGATGTGGTGATCTCGATATCTTTTTAGGAATGTGAAAGTGCTGATGAATGAAGCCATTTTGTTTAGGTCTTTCTCACATATCGTAAAAGTTTA